>PVJO010007986.1:0-29824 GCA_004026905.1 Hystrix cristata | reverse complement strand
TAACTAAGCCAATTTGAAGAATCTGTTGATCAAATTTTCTGTTGTGCCATACCCTGCTCTCTGCACAGACACCTGTATGAATATAAAGGCTTTGTCTCAGTTTTGAGAAAATGGCCTGTTTTCATATGTGGCAAATTGCCTTTATACCAAAATTAAAAAAAAAATTCAGACATTAGTTTTTTGTGTTTTGAATGATTTGAGCATCCCACTGGGAAAATATGTTAAAAGCACAGCTCCTTTCTACTCACTGCTACCTAACAGGAAATTACTTATGCATTTTAAACTGCGGGATTTTGTCTGCTGCCACTCAAGGAAGGGGAATCTCAGAGCAAATCGATTCTTGGTTTGTTGCCTGGTTTCTCCTCTCCCCCAACCTAACTGAGCTATTCTGCCTGTTGTTTGAAGAGAAAAGAATTTTCCTCGGTGAGTATAGTTCTGCCTGCTTCTCCTTCTAGTTTAACTGTACTTAGGAGGAAAATTCTTGTCTAAAAATGATACCAATATTTTTGTAAGAGAAAAATAGTCTCCTAGAGAACTTGATTTGGGCTGCCTGTGGTTTGGCTGTGTCCCCCGAAGTTTATGTGCGGAAAATTTAAACTCCAACACAGCAGTGTTGAAAGATGGGACCTAGAAAGAAACTCACGAGGACTCTGCTCTCTGGAATGGTATGATGCCACCATTGCTGGATTGTTTTGTTATGACTGTAGTGGTGCCTTATAACAGTGAGTTCACCCTTCTCTTGCTCGGTTGCTTTCATTCTCTTCTTTGACTCTCGTACTTGCCACCAGGGAATTATGCAGGGTGACCATGCTCTTTGATATTCCCATCTCCAGAACTATGTGCCAAATAAATTTTTGATTGTTATATATTACTCAGTTTGTGGCATTCTGGTATAGCGATATGAAATTGACCAAGACAAGCCAGAATAGTAAGAGTTGCAGTGTGAATGGAATAATCAAAAAATCTTCATTGCTAAATGCATGGGTTCTAATTCTATACTATGTGATTTATTTTGTCAGGCTCATCTTCATATTAGCCATGGGAGCCTGACTGTAGTGGTTCCTTCTAAAAGTGAGCTAACCACTCAGTGGCTTGCTTTCTCCATTTAAACATGTTAATAACTGCTTCTATTAAACAGATTTACCAGATTGGTTTGATGTGAAGATTACCTAAGAAACATGTGAAAAGCAGTTCAGTGAATACCTAGGTATGTATTCAGTAATAGTTGCTTTGAAAATAGATATTAACTTGCAAACACAGACTATGGAGGAAAATTAAAAATCCATAATCTGGATTTTAAACCACTTCAAATTTTAATGAATAGAGATAATTTACCTCTGGAAAAAGAGAGATAAAGTGATTAATGCTTGGTCAATTTCTGCGTTTTTCACCTATACTAAGAGATATGTGACTGTCAGTGTACTTCTGAGTTGTTAAGGCAGTTCCCAACTCTATTGTTGGACAAGCCTGGCTTTTGCCCTGGCACCTAATGCTGTTCAACCATCTGAATGAAGCACAAATAAGATCCCAGTCAGGAAGATAAAACAGATTTTGAAACAGTGTCCCATTGAGGAGCACATTATCATTCATCTATTCATTTCAAAACAAAGTACTTTGTATTCCCTTCAGAACAAAAAAGACAAAGAACAATAAAGTATTGTTCTCAGTTGTCAGTTTATTGCTGTTTTAATAAATCGAGAAATATTTGCTAGGCTATTTTAGCAACACATGAGTAAACAACAAAATTTATCATAATAATTTGGAGGCTCTGAAAGAATAAAATATAAAATGGGGTCACAACAGGAAAACACATAAACACACTGACTGGAAGTTAAGAAAACAAAGAGTTTATTTTCTTATAAGCACATTGCTATGGCAGACACTGTTATCAATTGCATTAACTTCTCTCCGATGCTTTGTACCATCTTTTCTTTCATTATTTGTAATTGTTCTAACCTTATTTTATGTCAAGCATCCTGATTTATGCCAGGTTTAATTTTCATATGCAATACACAAATAAGAATAACAGAATCTGGATGAAAGTCTATTTCTTTTTATTATAGTACCGATTCTGCAATATCAGCAATGAGTTTTTTTTCCAAGAAGGCGTGAAGTTCCCCTCACAGGGAACCTGAGTTTCCGGTGCTGAGGGGAGGGGAAGGTCGTGTTCTAGAGACTCAGTAGAATTGAGTGGAATTCACGAAGAAACTACGTGGAATACTGTGGAAAGGGAGGTGAAAAGCAATACCGAGACGTTGCCTATCCCTGAGGTCTCTCACCATCTTGGGTACAACAGGCCGAGCATACTTAGAAAAGAAAAGTGTTGGGAAGAAAGCATCACAACTTTTAAGAAGCCACATATCTTAATCCCACTTTCTTCTTTCTTTGATGATTAATGATTAAGGGTTCTATCTCCTTTATAAATAAACATGTTCATTTATTGCCCCTGAAATGAGAATGAAACATATCTCAAGTATTATCTGAAGAATTGTAAGTTGGGAAATTTTAGAGTACACTAAAAATAATGGGAAACTTTAACACACTAAGGCATGTCACAGGGCAAAAAAAAAGCATAGTGTTTAGAGATATGTAAACCTGTGTTTATGTCTCCACCAGCCACTTATTGGCTGATTAAACTTTGTAGGCTGTTGCTTATACACAGAATGAGATGTGTGGAGCTGTATTGTTAAGCTTCAAATATATTTGAAGTTCCCAACATTATTTTGTTCCACTAGATGCTCAGTAAATATTAGTCTCCATCCTTTTCTTCCATTACTTTCTACAAGGAACAAGCAAATCTTTTAGAATAAAAGTTTTGCTTAGTCATATACCCTTCTCATTTGTAGAGGCCTCAAAATCTCCTTGTACATTTTCCCTGACCTCATAAAGAGGTGAAAAAGAATTCTTAAGACTCAGAGAGAACTCTGAGTGAGCAATGATATTAATGAAATGAAAGGAGCATTGTGTCACTGCAGTTAATAAGGAAGGAATTTTAAAAGCATCTATCTGTGGAGCATCTTCCAGTTCATGCGTACTGACGGGCAGGGAGAAGTTACCCAGCCTCGAAGTTATGTGAGTTTGTGAATGCTTCTGCGAGTAGATAAGAGAGATTTTTAATTAGGAAATTAAGTAGTCACAATAGAGGAAAGAAATTAGCATGTCCACTGAACTGTTGCTACCATGATTTTAATTTGCTTTATATATTTTCTTTTAAAGATTATTGCAAAAGTTCATTTCACGAGATTCCTTCAGCATGTTAAGCTATTCAAAATTCAGAACAATTACACTTCAGGTAAATGAGGTTTTGGTATATTACATTCTATATCAAGCTTTTTTTTTGTATAGGAATACAAATGCAGCTTCCACTTACAAATTTAAAATTCTACTTATCTGCCTTGAATTATCTCTTTATCCCCCTATGGTGAAAGGTTTTTTGGGCTTCAGTTCAATTTATGCTGAAAGAGTTAGAAATAAATTATGTGACCTTGCAAAAATAAGAGATAGAGGGAACACTTGTGGCTACTTGGAAGTTTAAGTGTTACTTAGAGACTAACAATCCACGATGTCTTTTTATCTTACAGTGATATTTTTATGCTCTTTTGCAAATGAGAAATGATGTTTCCATATACATTACAATAAGCATTATTTTAATAAATCTCTAGATTATGACAAGTTAATAATAAGCTTTAACTCCATGGAGATTCTTGAAAATGTTCATTTGTAACAGAAAAATTGCTTTCCAGGTGTGCTATTGACTTAATAAATATTTGCTGAGAAAGCAGTCCTAAAGTCCAATAAGTTTGCATTTTCAGATCAGAACCAACCAAGAGACTTAGAAATACATTAGTGTTTTATCACAGTAAAGAGTGAAGAAAAAGTAAGTATATGAAGAGATACACAGGACATATCTGACAACATTCACTCATAAAAATTTTCAGCAAAGTAGAAATAGGAAACTTTCATAAATAACCTGCATTTGTTAAGAAAGATTAATTTTGAGCAGGAACTAGATTTTGGTGCTTGTGGTATGTTATAGATCAAATGGCAATATGATACATTGTATTTCCAAGCAAGAGAATGAACAAAGAAATCAAATATAATTTCTTTCAGAAAATATATTATTGTAGATAACATTTTTTGAGGAAGTGTTTAAGTAGAGCATAAATGCAAGTAAACGCATATTCTGACATATCTATGGATATATGAGGATAAATAAGATATATGTAGTATGTATACATATGCATATGCACATTTATGCTTACCTAAAAATTGATATGCATACTTATGTATACATAGACATATTTATATACTCATATGTTGCAAATTTGCAATGATAACACTTTTTACAAACTATACATTTGGCTTAAAATAAACTTTTAAATATTTGCTATATTAATACTTTTTGATAGCATGATGCTTTACTGTTGTATAGTAAGTCCTCCTATGGGTGTACAGTAGCACATTTGAGTAATTACCATTGCTTGATCTTTGGTGCCTCATTTTCCACCAGTCCTAGCAAGGGTACAATTTAGAATAGATTAAATAACAGATTATTGATACTTTTTTTTTAATTCCCCTCTAGAAATTGGAAAGCTGTGTATTTACCTTGGTGGTTTCTTTATTGTTCTGAATTTTCCTAAGAATTTAGTTATATAATATTTGACTTTAGTCTGTAATCATAACAACCTAAAAACTGGAGATTATGCGAATCTTCTTGTATTCTAGCTAGCTTTTTTAAAAACTAAGAACCAGAGTGGCTCAGGTTTTCCTATTTGATAAATCTCAACACAGAAATTTAAACTCCAATAAGCTACCAAATAAGAGAGGTAATTCAGCTAATTAAGAGTGAAGCAAATCTCCTACAAAGGCTCAGTTTGAGAATAAACCAAATATATTTATTAACTGAATTATTTTTTAATTTGAAATAATTTGACTTAATTTCAAATAAAATAACATTCTCATACCTTAGAATAGCTAGGAGGAATTTAAGCAAGAAAATTGCCGGTACTTTTAGCAAAAGATTATCTGTAGCCTGTTATTCTCCATACAAAAGAGAAGGGAACGTACATGAGTTGGCATAGACACACAGATTTTATGGCTCTGTCTGCTCAGAGGACCTTGGATAGTGGCAACTCAAGAAAAGTGAACCCATTCAGCATCAAGATACTCTTTTCTAACCACCATTCTCCAATAAAAAGAGCCAGGTCTTTTTGAAATAAAAACCAGGGTTGAAGTAAGGAAAATGAAAGTCGAATATAGAATATTTTGTGGTGCCAGAAAATAAAAACAGTACTCAAAAAAGAATGGGAACATTTGATGCAATCATGAGCCAACATAAAGGCAGTTTTAATTATCAAAATCCAGAAAAAATTAGACACAAAAATAAAGAATAAATATGGAATATGATAACCCTTACAATAAAATAAATATCCGTGAGTCCGTACTGCTATAAATAAATATAAAACACATAACAAATAAAAGATAAGAGGAAGCTCTTCTTTACAATAGAATACCACTTAAAAATGTTCAAGCAATGAGGGATAATCTATTTATGGACACTGTAGTAATAATTTCGTTAATTATAAATATTAGAACATTTATAGTAATAGATTCCATTTTGAAATACTTATAAGATATAATAATAACAATACAATATAAATCATATAAGTACTTGTATTGAATTACATAAAATAATTATGGAAGTTAAACCTCAGTGTGAGGAATAAAAGGACATTTGTACAATCTCAACATATCTCCCCCTAAGATATTACATGCAAAAAAAATAATAAAAGTAGTAAGTTTATTGTGGAGAAAACTGGCAGACACCACCTTAACCAGGTAATCCCCAGTAATAATAATGACAATATGCCTCTCAGTATGATCCACAAAGGGGGACACAATTCCCTACAGGAGAGTCAGGCCAAAAATGCTAACCTTCAACCAAATTATGAGAAAATATTAGGCAGACTCAACTCTAATAAAGAGAAATTTTATTAAATAATTGACTGCTGCACCTCGCACAGGTCAAGGTCAAGAAAAGCCAGGAAATTGTAAAGAGCTAGCTGTCACAGACTCAAGGAGCACAAGAAGATACCACGACTCAATGCAATGTGGCATCTTGGATTGGACTCCAACAATGCAAAAGGATTTCCACCGGAAAAACCAATAAGTGCTAACTAGCAAATATTACTGTGGCACTTCCCAGTTCTGATGATACAATGAATACAATGTGAATTGTCCACATTAGAGGAAATTGGATGAAGAATATAAAAGAACTCTTATTACCTTGCAACTTTTCTCTAATTTAGCATTTTTTTTAATTGTTAAAAGTGAATTTTTAAGCATTTTGGATGAATTTTGTAATTTTCTCATTTGTATTAGTATAGACAGACACACTCTCAATTTGGGTAGAGCACTGAAAGTTAATGGAGCTCAAGGCAGCAATGAAACCAGTCAACATTGTATTATAATTACTATGAAATACATTTATTTTATAATAAACTCATAAATGAATACAAAGGGAAATCATCCATGAACTTTTCTGTTCTCAATTATATTCACTGGACAATACTGATGTGTTAAGATAAATTTTATTATGACCGTTTGGGGGTTTTTGTCATTGTTTTGTTGAGCTGGGTAGTTTCTAGGAAAAGTCTGGAGTTCATACTGTATTCATGGAGAAATTTTTAATAGAAGAGTTACATTCAACCATTTTTAACACCAAGTCTTATTTTCTCAAGCATAGTATGAGACAGAGCTACAATATGCAGCTCAGAGACTTCACTGCTCTTTTCTTTCTTTTTTTTTTTTTTAAGGAGGGACATAGAAAGGACACACATGGATTACGTACTGAAGGTCCACTGGCCCCAGGAGTGGTCCTAACGGGTCTTCTGCAAGCCACAAGGTTGTGGCTAAGAAGGTTTGAGAACTATTTATTCAAAGAAAGTTTTAGGACGTGGGAATGGGACCCGAAGGGAGGATTGCTTGGCTCAATGACTCTTCATTTCCTTACTGGAATAACAATATGCGCTCTATTCCCTTGGGGATGATGGGAAGGAGAAAATTTGTGATTATAAAATATCCTGCAGTTTAAGAGCAGCATTTTGTTTTCAGTGCCTTATTGGCAAATGCAGTACTGAAAGTTGAATCAGTTGAGAAACTGTATTTCTTTTCAAGCTGTGTGTGGGAGAATGAGATAAAAGTAATACAGGAAATGTGCAAATGAGGAAAGAGAGGGAGAGGTTTTAAAGGAGGACACAATTTGCTTAAGCACAAAAACAAGTATGCTGCTTTTGAGGATAGAAATTAAATTTGAAAATCAGAAGCTAGTAGTGTTAGTCCCTTAGGCAGGGAGCTGACAGAAATAGCAAAGATTTGGATAAGGGTGGAAATGCGATGTATATACAAATAAACTGAGGTACAGAAACATAATCGCTTCTAAAGGAAACATTTGGAAAAGGTAATGGGGGAGCACATCAGCCATATCCAACTGCTGTAGTTCAATGTTTTTTAGAAGAAAATAAAGATTCACTTGGAACTTTTAAATTATTTTCAGTTATGACTATGGCTACTTTCACATTACAATCCAAAAAAATCTTTAGAAAAGCATTAAAATTTTATAATAGGTTTTCCTTTTTCATTAAAAATTAAGCAACAAAACGTAGGACAAACGCAACTGTCCCATTAAAAAGAAAACACACACAAACACATGTCCACTAGCAGCAAAATGACTGATGTGTGACAGTAATAAAGTAAGAAATTAGGAATAAGAAATACCAGTGGGAGCCAAATAAATGGACCCCATATTCATCAAAAGACCTAGGATTTAAAAAACGCTTTACTCTCTGACAAGCATTCACTTCAGTTCCACCCATCGGGGTTTTCAAGTTATTTCCAGCAGGTTGAAACTTCCAGTCATCATTCTAAAGAAACGGCATTTCTTGAGAACTGTCAAACTTCTCCTTTTGTCAGCACTTGCTCTTAGATAATGGATTAGAGTTCTGTGTACTGTGTGGATTAGTATTCTTAATTCCAACTAACTTAACTAACTCTAAAAATACGGGGGGGGGGTTTATTCACTTGGACCACAGGAATAGTCTTGGCTTCAAGCTTGGTTTGATCCAGGGTTGATCAAGAGTCTATGTCTGTTTTCTTGTTTTCTCTTCGAGTTTAACTCATCTTGTAGAACAGGAGTTACTAACAGTCATGATCTATGTTTTCCCATTGAAATCATTAGGGAAAGAGAACATTGTTATTCCAGAGAGATCATAAAGTAGTCAAGTGTAAAGAGGAAAATGGATGTGGTGTGTTTTTCTTTTTCCCCCCATGTTTTTTTTTTTTTTTTTGTTTGTTTGTCTGTTTTGTTTTGTTTCCAGATAAAGATACACTGTCCTCAGATTCCCACTACAGAAGGATTAGGCCTTTAACAGGTAAGAACAAGCCTATTACCACTCAAAGAAATAGAGAGTTTCTGCACCATGACAGACAAGATTAAGACTTGCGTATTTATGACTAAGATGCCGACTTCTCAGGAAATTTTCAGAATCGTTTATTATTATCGAATTTTGTTGGTTCACTTGGCCCATTATCAGAAGATCTGAATAGTGCATAGCCCAAAGATTTGAAAAAGAAGCAGAATACTATGAAGTGGTGGGTCAAATTCTGTTTTAAATATTATACTATTTGGTGTTTAAAAGAATATGAGTAACAAATACATATGCTATGAAAAATAATAGAGTGAACCTCTGCAGTTTCACCAACTGATTTATTAACTAGAACACTACCAATATCATCAATACCTTTGAGAGTCCATCTGCCTACTCCAAAATCTCCACTAAATCAATGGTTTTTCTCTCTCACCCATGCATACTATACATACCCACAGACATATAAGCACAATTTCACTGTGTGGTTTAGTTTCATTCTTCCTAAATTTATTAAAAATAGTATAATTTTACTTATGCTTATGTTGTCATTTCCAGATTGACAATGTCCACCAAAGACACATTCTAGAATTTTAGAGCCGCACCAATTGTAGTGGCTAAAAATCAAGTATTATTCTAATGCTCACCAATAATAAAATGTAAAAATCAATTTATATACATTTCTCTGAAATGGAATAATGGAGTTGAGAGTAAACAATCTGTAATTGAACCCAAGATTATTTTTTAATCTCATAAAAAAATTTCTAGCAAAGTGAAACACACATACTGTACTGTAACATTTATACAGAGAACCACATAATAAAATGGGACTAAACTAATCTGTCCTACTAGAAGTCAGGACCTTACTTGGGTGGAGGGCAGTATGGGCTGTGGAATCAGAAGAGAGTAAATGAGGGACTTTTAGAGCACTGATAATATTCTTTTTCTTTTTGTTTTCTTTTCTTTTCTTTTTTTTTTTTTTTTTTTTTGTGCTGGGAATAGAACTCAGGCCCTTGTGCTTGCAAGGCAAGCACTCTAATCACTGAGTTCAGTCCCCACCCCAATATTCCGTTTCTTGAATGTAGGATGCATGAGGTGTGGGTTCAGTTGTAAAATTTATCAACACATAATCCTATGATGTGCGTTACTTTATTGTGTGCATATTATAATTAATAAAGAGCTCCTAAAGTAAGGTGGAGTAAAAGTTTTAGAACTAAAATTAAGAAAATTACAAAAAAAAAAAACGGAAGGAAAACAGAAGGAAACCAACAAAAATAAGCAAAGAAATAACACCAGTGGAGAGGAGATTAAAAAAAAAAAAAGCAGAGGACAATTATGAAATATCTGAATGCCTAGCATAAATGCAAGACCTGCAAGACAAAAGTAAAAGTACAAATCATACGTAAATAACCAGAAATAATAACAGCTTAGCACTTCTTGAGAGTAGTGTTGGTCTTCTCAGAGGACAATACATAAATGTTTCAAAATCGCTCAGGGAAATTCTGTTCATCATAGATGCTACATCCATCCAAATTTAGAACAGTCCTGCACAAAATGGGCGATCCAAACTTGTACTACTTGTCCTGGTTTTTAGAAAACTTCTCAAAAATACATCCCACTGAACAAAGAAACAGATCAATTACATGAAAAAAATGGAATCAAGGAAGTAGGAAATTTTACTCAGCAGGGAGAAAGACAAGACAAACAAAACAGTAGCTCACAGTGTAACCAGCCCAGACTGCAGGAGACACCCAGAAGGTTCCAGAAAGAGGTCTTCAAAGGGGTTATCAGACAACATGCAAATTTGATTTTCAGAGTTGTTAAAAGAGATATGATCATTGAATGAGAAAATCATTAAAGTATTATGTACATATTAACTCTATAAAAATGTGCAATAAAGAATATGTAGATATGCTGTACAAGGCTATGCACTGGACAGTTTTTACGTAGCTCAAACAATGAAAACACTGTACACCATCTCCAGATAGAGTAGATGGTAGCAAAAGAGCAGGTAATGTCGTTGAAATTGCATGTATCAGTAGGTGCTACACATGCTTTTGTTGAAGATGTTTGGAAGCAGATAACAAAAGGACAATTAATATGTTGAAAATGATGCACTTGATAACGAAGAGGGGAGACAATCAGTTCTTGATGTATGCTCCTTAGTAATACTAATAATTTTAAAATATAGGCAATAAATACTTTGAAAAATGAGGCATTTTGAGATAATATTGATAAAATTATTTAAAGAGTAAAATTAATAGTTGATGCTTAGCTTGGACAAATTATGCTGAGTATGTTCTGATACTAACTCAACAGCATTGAAGCCAGAGCAGAGTATGAGGCAAATGTAAGTTTAAATTAAAAAGTACTCTAGTTGGGGTTGGGGATTTAGCTCAGTGGTAGAGCTCTTGCCTAGCAAATGCAAGGCCCTGAGTTTGATCCCCAGAACCCCCCCAATTAAGTATTATAGTTAAAGACACATAGCCAATAATCTCCCTCCAAAGCATTCCCTCTCACTTTGAATACACTTATGCCATCATTCTCGACACTTTCTAATGAAGTTCTGGAAGCACTCTTTCGTGAGTGTCTTTACCAGGTGTGATCAAAAATATGGTGAATGCTGCTGTTAAATGCCATTCAACAGAAAGACAGGCTTTTGGAAACATTTGAGTGTGCCCTCAGCATTATTCACAGGATCTGGCACAATACAACCACTGGTTCTTCTTCAAAGTCAAAATGACCATAAAATTAAATGTCTCGAATTGATTCAGGACATTGATGTAGCCCCAACAACACAGCTAAAGGAAAGAGGGTTTTCAGAACAACTTAGGAAGGTGCCAAGAATGGTGGGATAATTGTACTTGAAACAAGGGGGAGTATTTTGAGGGAGATCAATGCCAATGTATCTTTTACTGTAATAAATAATTCTTAAATATAAATATTCACCATATATTTTCACTGTGCCTCATATATTCTGTGCTGCTAGAACTGTACCACATTTTAATCTGCCTCAAAGAGGAGGTTTGGGAAACACAGAAAGGTACAGATTCCCTAAACTCTTTTCTGGTCATATCGCATCCGTCGGTCTTTGTACCATTTTGAGCCTCATAATCTTCAAGTGCCAGCTTGGTACATTATACATAGAAGGAACCTGTATGCTTAGGAGCATGGATGCTTTGTCTTCAGAGAAATAACTGGAAAATGGGCATATGCACTTGCGGAGGACATATATGAGAGACTGTCATTCAGAGAATCTGTGGTATTAGATACCAGTAAAAGTGAATGGACAGTTCAAGAAAGCAGAAAGAAAATTCTAAAAATAAGATCTACAAAACATGAAAGCTTACTTTTCCATGAAAAAATAAATAAATCTGCATCCCAGTAATTCAATAATGTCCATGTTCAAGGTGGGTTTGAAGCTGCACTCTTCACAGTCTTCCCCAAATCCTGTTCAACGACGCAACACCTCTTGGTCAAATCACTAACCCTGCCATCGTCCAGGCTGCCTCTGGCCCCCGTCTTAGGCAATTAGTCAGAAGACGGTGAGAGATTCTCCTTTAAAATATTACCGGAAGGGGCTGGGGATTTAGCTTAGTGATTAGAGTGCTTGCCTTGCAAGCACAAGACCCTGAGTTTGATCCCCGGCACCAAAAAAAAAAAAAATAAAATAAAATAAAATAAAATAAAATAAAAAAATAAAAAAATAAAAAAATAAAAAAATAAAATAAAATATTACCGGAAGGATCCCCGTGCTGATCTCCCATCCACCCTGGTTCAACCCTCATGACCTGGGTGATCTACCATCCTTACAGGTGTCCCTGCATCAGCCCCCAAAGGCAAATGGTCTCTGCTCCACAGAGCAACCAGTGTGGGTCTTTCGGAACATAAGCCAGATAACACCATTCCAAGTCTAAAAATCTTTCAGTCTGAATGTCACCTAACTTACTTCCGAAGATGCCTGGACCCCTCCAAACAGCCTTTCACTGGAAGACTACTTTCCCACCTCTCGTCCTGGCTCACTGATTCTCTAACCTCCTTCATCCTTTTTGGACTGTTCGCAGAGAAGCTTACCCTGACTGCCCTGTTTGAAACTACACTGTGTTCTGTTCCCTGATGCTGACACTCTCAGTCTCCTTCGATGGCTCTAATTCTATATACATATTTGATTATTTGCCACCACCAACTAGAACATGAAGTTCAAAGAGGTAGAAATCTTTAGTTATTATGTTCACTGACTACCCCAAGAACTAGAATGCTACCTGGCACTTAGTAAAGATCGGGAAATACTTACGACTAAAGAATAAGTGACTAAACTGAATAACACTGATGATCCTCCCACAAGGATGTTATACAGGCAGTTTTCAATTCGGAGAGCATGTTTGGCTAAAAATTGCCTCATGTTGCTTTCATTGTTGTAATTCTGTTGTCTCTTGGTTTTTGTTTCAGATAAGTAGGGTAAGTGTATTTTGACATGGTCTTCAAACACTGTTTTGTTTCATTAGACTTTTTAAGCTTGAGAGTGATGCATCAATAAGAGCATGTCACATTCTCTATTTACAGGACCGTCAGTTGAGGACAATCATGGGAGGGAAAAGCAGACTCTAAAAGCTGCTCCAGCTACTCAGAAATGCCTATTTGGATCCTGATGTCTCTGTGGATAGCCCGAAGTTCACACAGTTACACACAACAGCTCCAGGAGTATGCACACAGTGCCCAACTGATGACTTTCTTTTGGGTAAATAAAATAGTTCAATTGCATTACAATCGGTCAGTCTAGAGAGTTTCATCACTATGATACCAAGAATGATCTGCTTGATTTGTAATACTGGACTTCTCTGACATTAAAACAGACAGAAAATATTTATCGGCTTGAAGTATAACAATAATTCCTTATTGCTTTTTATTTTGAAGAGAACTTTAAATACAAGGAAGATTTTTTCATTATTTTATATTCTAAAAATTATTTTCTTTTCATTCCTTTCTTATTTGGTAACTTTAACAAGAAACCATTTATAAAATTAGATTAAAAACCAAGACATTAAGAGAGACTTACTTTGATGAACAAGTAGTTAAGTCTGGAAACCTTTAGTGACACAAAAGAAGACCCCAAGCTAGGGGAGGGTGTTGAACACATAATCATTGACTATTAAGGAAGATTCATAAGAAGATACTTAGTTGTAATTGAAGGGAGTAATTTCACCAGAAGTTTACTGCATGCTTTGCCAGAAGGCCTATTAGTACACACTAATAAAGAGGGGGAAATGGACAGATATAGTATCTTTGACGTGTGAATGGCTCTGATAGTGGAAGGGTTTGAAGGGCAGAAACATGTCCAGGTCTGATCAGATTACCGGACAAGGACCCTTCAACTACTGTTGGGAAATTTGGATGTCCCCATTGGGAGGGTAACTTCAGAATGGAGTACATGCCCAGGCATATACTAATACCCCAATGAAGGGCCCCCAGGACCTCAAAAAATTATTGTACCTGTTAGAAACTATGGTTGAGACACAAAATTCAGGGAAACATTACCTTTCCTAACCTTGGGCCACTTCTGTGGAGAGTTCAATATTATTTCAGAGTTAATTATTTCCATAAATCAAGGACTAATTTTACCCTTAAAATGGTTTGGAAAGAGGCATCACACTCCGAGATTCACCTCCCAAATGAAAAACAGTCAGATTCTGTAACTGAAAAGGCAATAGATAAAACGTAGAATTGGGAGTTTATTCCATTCTGAACTCAGTTCTGCTAAAACACAGGCGATAAATGAGGGTGGGAGAATGGCTTGGAAACCTTCTCTGATTTAAATAATCTACTTCTGTCCTGCGTGGATGCGCTTTCTTCAGGATGCCAGGCAGGCCCATACTTCCTGTTCAAGAAGATCGTGCAGGAGAGAGGACCCCACCCAGCTGGCAAGCAGGTCACCCCGATCAAATTTGATATTGTTCCTGAGTCTCCTGTTTATCCCTTATTTTACCTATAATTAAAAACAAGCAACAAGAAAAATAATCTTTGCCTCGGTCATGGCCTTGCCCCTTTTTCCTAGCAAGTAAGGAACTTTCTAGAAATAGAGAAAGCCTACAAATACAACTGCTTCCATTACTTCTATTTTGAGAATCATAAAAATCTTGGAGGTGGCTCAGATGTGAAGTGAACTTAAAGAATCAACAGGCAGTCCATCTGGTCAGAAAATGTCGTAAGTATGAGTGGAGGACAAGAGCAGAAGTGGGCTTGAAGAAGGGATGCTGCTGGTAGTGTTGAGAATTTCTTAACATGCAACAACTCTTTCTCACCACCCCAGAATGGTGACACTCCTGGTGGAGCTAGTTTTCTGCTATGCAAAGATTATTCTTTGTCAGTTTGAATTTTCATTCATACCGTTAAAAGAGCTCAAGGGATGACTTATCAAGAAAAGCATATTATATAGGCGGAAGGCATTTCACCAAATGGGATGTTTTCATTTATCAACACATTTGCACAAGTTACCCAGAATGACCTGCAGAGATACCTCAGCAAAGTATTACACATCTCTTAGTCTGTTTCCTTTTACTTGGTCTCTCACCTCTATAGTTTGGATCTAGAATATTCCCTGAAGGTATATGTGTTAAAGGCTTTATCTGCAGCTTGGTTCTATCAGAAGATGGTGGAAGTTCAAATAGGTGAGAACTACAGGGTGGTCATAGGTCACTGGAGGGATGTTCTTTTTTTTTTTTTTTTGTGGTACCGGGGATCGAACCCAGGGCCTTGTGCTTGCAAGGCAAGCACTCTAATCACTGAGCTAAATCCCCAGCCTGGAGGGATGTTCTTAAAGATTCCTCTCTCATGCACTCTCTCCCCGCCCCCTCTAGGGCATCTTGAGGAAAATAGCTCTCTTCCATGTGCTCCCAACATGTCATACTGCCTCGTCACAGACCCAAAGGCAACAGTGCCGCTGTCCACAGCCTGAAATCTCCAAAACTTTGAGCTTGTGATGCTCCCAAGAACAACTTTATACCTATATTTGACCTGTCACAAGAGTGTCAATTTTGGACCTTGATCTTGACTGAGATCACAGTTAAATGGCTTTAAGTTTGAAGATTAGGTGAAAAGAGGCAAATACCTAGATTACTGCTGAAGATTCCCTTTCTCGTTGTAAGCTCTTTTCTGCTTGCTTTCTATGTCTTTCTTGAATGTCCAAGTTCATTCTTTATGCTATTTCTTTTTCATGTAGGAAAATCTGTTTGGCTTCTTCTAATTTAAAAAAGAAAATGTACCTTCTTATGGTGTGACTCCCTGGAGTTGCCCTCCCTTTTTATTAATAACTAAATTTCTCAAGTGTGTTTGCTGTAATCACCTTCATTTTATTTTCATGTGCTAAAATTTTAGCTTGACAGTGAAGAGGTTCCACTCATTACTAAAATGACTATTGACAAGTTTGTAAACAGTGTTGCGACCATAAAATACAGTATCATTTTCTCAGGCCTTTTTATCATGTTAGTGTCTTGTTTGGTTAATTAATTTTAATTTTTATTAGTATATGTCTGCAGTACATAATGATTACATTCATCGGGGCAGTTGATACATGTACCTACCATATCTTAATTCACTTTTTACCCCCTTCCCTCGGTTCTTTCCCTCTTTCCTTCATCCCTTGGTACCCTTGAAATTATTTTCTTGGGCTTATCATTTTGCATGTTTGCAACTGGTCGTATCTAGTATTTTGTTATTTTTTTTCCCTCCTCTTAGCAAGACATGTGAATCTATCCTGGAGTTCTCCATTAAGCTCACATCTTCAACAATTCTTTATTTTCTGGCCAATAAATACACGAAAAAATGTTCACTATCTTTAGCCATTAGAGAAATGCAAATTAAAACAAGACTGAGATTTCAGCTTCCTCCAAGAAGTACAATGACCAAGAAATCCAATAACAACAAACACTGGGACACTTCGGTGCAAAAGGAACCCTCCTATATTGCTGGTGGGAAGGTAAATTAGTACAACCACCATGAAAATCAGTTTGGAGATTTCTGGAAAAAATAAAAATGGAAAATGCATTCAACTCAGCTATCCTCCATCTAGGCATCTTCCCAGAAAGAGTTAAAGACATCATATTACAGTGATACATGCATACCAATGTTTAGAGCAGCACAATTCATAATAGCTAAATCTTGGAAACAGCATCTATGTCCATAAATAGACAAATGGATAAAGAAAATGTTATATATATACACAAATACTACTCATCTAAAAAGAAGAATAAATTTGAGACATTTGTAGGAAAATGGATGCACCTTGAAAACATAGTATTAAGTGAAATAAATCAGACATAGAAGCTGAAGACCATATGGTTTCTCTCATATGAAAAACCCGAAGTATAAATGAAATAAATTACAAAATAACACATTGATAAAAGGAAACAGGCAGATAAATCTTTGCAAATATGAAAGGTAACAAGAGACGGAGTGTGGGGGAAAAGAAAGAGGAGGAGATGAAAAAATAAAACGTATTATGTACGTGTACTAATGTAATGATTATTACAATGAACGTAATGATTATGTGTTGTAAACATGAATCAAAAAACAATGAAAATGGAAGAAGACAAACTAGAGATGGAGGGAGGGTGGATGCAAATAAAAAGAATCAAGATATGTTAAGTTCATGTACTCACTCTTTAAAAGGAATGTGAACATTGTGTACTGCTAACATGTACTAGTGAAAAATTGCAAAGTAAAAAAATAGTAAGGAGCAGTCCAGGGTTGAACCAGAGAAAAAGCACAAAATATGAAAGAGCTTGAAACCAAGAGCACAAATTCCTCATTCTACAGCCAGGAAAACTGAGGTCCGCCAAGGGCAGAGCTGTGTTCGTTTCAGAGCCCTGACCTGTGCCGGTGCCCTAAGGACCAGGCACATCTTCACACTGGCTGTCTAGACCGACTTCCATCCCAGGCTGGCCGACACCCTTGCAGGGCGCTCCATGTCCCTCCAACTTCAGGAAAAGTAGACTTGTGAGGAGCTGCTACAGGACCAGGTCTCACGTGCAACCTGTCTGGGCGAGACTCAGGAGGCCTGTTCTCATCTGCTTCCCTCATTTTGGTGGGGTGTGGGGCTGTCTTGCTTGCTCCACCTCAGTGTGGGCTAACTGCTTAGCTGCAGGCTCGAACTGGAGGCACAGTAACAACAGAGCTGACCACGTGTGTCACCTTCCCAGGCCTCTGCTGTGTCCTCCACACGGTGCGGGCAAGGTACACGGGCAGCTGACAGCAAGGCAGACCCTGTTTTTGGTGCCCGTAAGCTGTCTGGGTGTTTTCAAGCAAAAACCAAACCAAACAAAATCTTTTCATTTCAATTACTCTGAAATACACTATTTTCCACATGTAGTGGGAATGAGGCCTTTCTTTTCTTCCCTCCCCTCCCCTTCCCTTCCCTTCCTTTTCCTTCCCTACCTTCTTCCTTCCCTCCTTCCTTCCTTCCTTCCTTCCTCCTTTCTTTCTCTCTCACTTTCTCTCTCTCTTTCTCTTTCTTTCTTTCTTTCTTTCTTCCTGGGGATTTAGCTCAAGTAGTAAAGTGCTTGCCTATCAAGCGCCAGGCCCTGAGTTCCTCCCAAAAGAAAGAAAAACAATCTTTCTTTCTTCCCTTCCCCTTCCTTCCTCTCTTCCTTTGTCCCTCCCTCCCTCCCCCCTTCCCTCCCTCCCTTCCTTCCTTTCTTCCTTCTTTCCTTCTGTGGCAATGGCAGGGCCTTCACACTGAACTACATCTCCAGAATTTCCATTTTTCTTTCTTTAAATTTTGAGACAGGGTCTTGGTAAATTACCCAGAGGAGACTCAAACTTGTTAGCCTCCTGTCTCAGCCTCCCAAAGTGTTGGGGATTACTGGCGTACACCACCATAGCCAGCTCCTTCATTTATTTTTTAGTTCATCCTTCCAGTTTGAGTTCTGATGATGATTTTGCCTATGCATTATTTTTCATAGTTTTCCTTCATACTCTACTTACTGTGTTTACTCCAGAATGTGAATCACTGTATCAGAGAAGTAAAACTATTTCAAGTTTCATGCTCCACATTATGCTTACATTTTGATCATGTTATAATCATTAGAGATTTTTATAGTCACTGAAATTCTTCCCATACAGACAGATTTTTGTAATGCAAAAATAAGCTATTCACATGTTGTTCAATAAGCACTTATTTACTGAGTGTGTATTAAATGCCCTTCCTGGGCATAATGGGAATTCCTGTGTAACAGGTACAACCCTAGGTTTGGATATAAAAATTAAGACAAACTTCCTTAGCATGTAAATACAGATGTCTAGTGACTCATTGGGACATTTATTATTGGTGTTAATTATCACAATAACCCTTTGATGATTCTAAACTGGTAATGATCCAACATTTCATGGGAACGATTTTAAGAAGTGGTTTCCAGGAATAGCATGAGGAAAAAGCCACAGATTTCTGAAGTCCTCTGGTTAAATTAGCTTTGTTTAGTCATCATCACTTAGTTATCGCCATTATAAATAATAAGTTGCAAGTGGAAAGAACTACGTGTCTGTCTTTCTTGTCACAGACAACATTTATCCCTGCCTTTCCAAAATACGTATCTATTTCCTCTATCATCTTTTATAATAATTATTTGAAATGAAACAAAAATGCTATATTTAATGCCTTCTACATAGCAGAACAAAAAATTGGCCAGTTTATATTTAATATTTTACTTAATATGAGTAAATCTTCTTGATTTAGGAGGATTTTTGCAAGACAAATCTACGTTATATCCAATAATTCAACTGGTCTTTGCTGCTTTCAGTAGACTCTATCAATCATTCATTGAAATCCAAAGTATATTTATTCCAGCTGTGCATGATTTCTAGTCTTAAATTACAAAATAATTTACCAGAAATTTGTTTTCACCCGCAGAAAAAGAAAAGTGTACTAGTAAATTTGATTTTTGCAAAACTTCTTTTTAAATGTAGAACTCATAAAAATTGGCATGCATATTATACAATTCTTAAACAGCAGCCAAAAGCCAAACGTATCAGTAAGTATTGAAGAAAGAAAATTAAGTCTGGATTGCTTTGCAAATGAAATTATTTAGAGCACTAATTAACAGACACTGTTATGCCTGCCAATATTCTAAGTCATGAGTCACTAATTTATTTGTCTTTTTAAACATTATTTATATGAAAGACTTAACAATAACTATTTTAGGTGTTGTGGGTTTTTCAGTCTCTGTTGCTACTACATTTATACTTCTCATTACAATAGGGGAGCAGCCATACTAACGTGCAAACCAATGAACATGGCTGAGTGCCAGTGAAACTTTACTTATAAACATAGGTGATGGGGAGAATTGAGATCATAGGCCATATCTGCAGACCCCCAAATTAAATGCTTTATTGTTATAATTTTAATCTCATTGCCTTAACACATGCATAAAATGGTAGGTATTCATCTATTCCTAAGTTAATTTCATGACTAAAATGTAACAAAATTTCAATCCTAAAATATTTGAGAAGCACAGAACGATATAAAGTATATATAAATTAAGTAGAGCCTATTTATTCTCCTAAGTGAAGAAATGGAGGGCTCAAAGAGATTAGATAATTTGCCCAAATTTCATGGTTTGTAGGGGGTAGAGAAGCTGGATTTAGATTCTGACTTTTAGTAGACACAACAACTGACAATATGGTACTGCATTAAATAAGCTCTGGGGTGTCTCAGAATGTGAGTTACCACATAAAAGGAATGAGAAATATGGTAGGACTTATAAAATCCACAGAATTAGGAAATTTGATAAGACAGCACGAATCTATTGGAATAAGAACAGAGCTGGAGATTCCAAGAGCTGATGGATAATATTGTAATAAATTCAATCTATGACAATTACATAAATGAGAACCAGGAAATTATTTCTCAAAGTATCTTCTTCCTGATTTTTAACTCACAATTAAATACTTTACAGGGTAAAGAGAATGATTGGTTTTTTCCCCCAGCTAATTGGGTCAGAAGACCCTAAAAAATTCAGGCATAATCTTCTCTAAAGT
The DNA here is from genome assembly GCA_004026905.1 of Hystrix cristata. NCBI lineage: Eukaryota > Metazoa > Chordata > Mammalia > Rodentia > Hystricidae > Hystrix > Hystrix cristata. Next base: position 9,374 of record PVJO010007986.1, on the reverse strand, counting down.
CCTGAACAAAATTTTAATCCCTCAGGACCACTGAAATAAAAAGACTCTCTCCCCCTCATAAAAGATCCAGTCAAAAATGGGTAAGTGAAATGAATAGACACTCCTCAGGAGAAGTACAAATGGACAATAAATACTTGAAAAAAATGTTCGACGTCTCCGGCCATTAGAAAACTGCAAATTAAAACAACACTGAGTTTTCATCTTACTCTAGAAAGAATAGCTGTCATCAAGAAATAAAATAATAAATACGGAGAGACCGCAGGGAAAACAGAATGCTTCTGCTTTGTTGGTGGGAATGTAACCTAGCAAACCACAGTGGAAATCAATATTGAGATTACTTAGACACCTAAAACTGGAAATTCCATTTGACCCAGCTATTCCCTTCTAGGTGTCTTCCCAAAAGAGGTCAAGACATCATATTAAAGCGATACACACATACCCATGTTTATGCTAGCACAACTCATAATAGCTAAATATTGGAAGCAGCCTATGTGTCCATCAATGGATGTATAAAGCAAATACGCTATTTACACACTGGAGAACTTCTCTGCTATAAATAAGGATAAACTTATTTGTAGAATAATGGATGCACCTAGAGATCATAATGCTAAGTGAAATAAATTATGCACGTAATCTCACATATCACATAGTTTCTCTTTATGAGAAAATGCAAATATGAATAAATTAAAGAGCAAACTAGAAGGTAATTGGAAATAGGGGGATAGATCTTTTGCAAAAGTGAGGGGGATGAAGAGACAGAGAGAGAGGAGAGGATGGGGAGGGAAAGAGAATAAAAAAGAATTAAGATGTGCTATGTACATGTACCAATTCCCAATGGGGAATGTAATGATTTTGTACTGCACACTTGTACTGATAAAATAAAAAAATAAATAAAACTGAAGGGTGGGGGGGAATGACTCATGAATCCTACTCATCTTAGAAAATTTTCATATTATAAATTCTTAAGGCACTAACTCACATTTTAAAGATTGTCAAAGTATTTCAAATAAAGGCATTTTATGTTAGTAAATTAATTTTATAATTTACTACCTAACACTATCTTGCCAGTAATTCTCAAGAAACAAAGTAAAAATGTAAAATAATAATGCATTCAGCCACTTTCTTCTCTGTGAAAACGCTCATCTCCTTTTCCCACAGCTCATTCTGGGACTTCAACCATATATTACATATTGTGAGTATGTCCTCCATTCCTGCTTTGTTTCCACTTTTTCTCTGTATTTAAGCTTGTATATTGTATGCTGACCTTCTGTCCTGGTCAGAAATCTGATTTTCTTTGTTATGGTTATTGTTAACCCATAAGTTGATCTCCTGATGTATGTGTTGTACTTTCCATTCTAAAATATTCCCCTAAAAGTATGTACAGTTTTTATTGTATTGAAATCCTCTTTAATCCATATTCTCTTTCTTTCCCATACCTTAAGCATTTTAAGTCCTTATTCGCTAACCTGAAAACCTGAATAAACTGCTAAATATATATTTTTGGTTTATGATATTAGCCTATTGGCCTTCTGTACAAGCCTGGTAACTTTTAACCGCCCGCTGGTCACTTGCTGTAACAAAATACAAGCATCAGGTGTTGGAATGCCCACCAGGAAGGGTCAACTCAGGCCTGTGGAAGGGAACGGACTAACAAGCTGATCGCCTTCGCCTGGCCAGGGACCAGAGAGGAGAAGAGTCTGGCTGTGGTCTTTGAGCTCAGTCTCCTTCTTGTTGACATGTGTTACTTAAGATTGGCCCTTTAAGGTTTTTGACTGAGTGTTGGAGAAAGGTGTCTGTGTATCAAGCACTCGGGGTGGTAGGCATTTAAGCTGCGATATTTTGGGTAAGTGTTTTAGGGTTTCATTCAGGAAGCTTCAGATTATAAGAAATGACTTATGATGATGGACTCTGTGTTTTAGGTCTACAGGTCTCTGGTTTTGTCGCTCCTCCCCTGCAGATACTAGCTTCTGCCTTAACTTCTTACCCCCCAGGAGGCGCCCTTGCTACTGTTCTAAGCGTGTGCCAGTTCCGATTGCACACACGTAACTCAGAAAAGGGAGCTGCACATTTTTTCTGACCTCCGAGCACTTCTGTTCTCTCTGAAGTTTTAGTCCCTTTAATCTTGATGGATTATTCATCTTCTAATTCCTTCAGAAATAAGTTCTTTTTAAATTTATCTACCTATGCTTATTGTATTCAGCAGAAATCTTGGCCTACTTAGTAGCAGAAGTGAAATGTTTTAATCTGATAAAGGTTATCTACAAAATCCTACAATCAGGCATCATGTATAATGCTAAATTTTCAGAAACTTACCTTCTGAGATAATGAATTAGGCAAGGATATTCTTTATTACCACTTAGAATCAGTATTATTTTGAAGAACACTAAAAGTACAATAAGGAAATGTATAAAAATATAGATAAAATTTATAAACCCTTAAAAGAAAATATGTCATTCTTTGGGGAAGACATACTGGTATATATTGAAAACTCAAACTAACCTGTAGATTTACTCAAACTAACATATGATTCTTAGAAAGTTGTAGGAATGAAAACTTAACATAACCCAACTGTGTTTCTATGTAATATCAACAGTTAGAAAATGAAATGCAGAAATTAGATAACATGTAATTAAAGATTTCAAAGAGCTTGAATATCTCCCTTGAAAGCTGTGGAAGAGCTTCATATAAAAAAACTAAATCATACTCAGAGAAATTAAAGATCTAAGTAAATATTAAAATGATGCTTAGTCTTAGAACATACACTAAAAGGGCACATTTTACTGTAAATTTATCTATATATTCGGTATAATTCTAATCCAATTCCTGGAAGGGATTTGCTTATGTGTGTTTGTAGAAATTGAAAAGCTGATTCAAAAACTTACAAAGAAGTGCAGGGGGCCAAGATAATTAAAGAAAGTCCTGGGTAAGAATAGAGTTGAAGGACTCAGCCTATAAATCACCAAGAAATGTTGAGACTCAACACTGTGCTGTATTAACACAAGAAAACGAAAGCCAGACATCTGAAACACATCAGAAAATCCAGAAACAGACACACAGGATCAACTCAATTGCACTCGAGAACCACACAACGTAGCGAGAACAAAGTCTTTCCAATAAATTCACTAGAACAAATATATATGTATGTTCTATATTCATGAGGAACAATAAATACCAACCTTTCCCCATTTGATGGTTAAAAAAGTGTTAGAAAATTCTAGAAGATCACGTAAATTGCCTTATGATTTTAGGATTGTACAGGAAAAGCACTGCCCATAACGGAGAAGATTGCGAGATTGAACATTAATAAAATTAAGTAGTCCTGTTAAATAAAATCTGATATTAAAAGTAAACATAGAGGACACTTTGAGAGAACACATATCTATCTATCTATATGAATAATACAGAGATATTTAATACGAGTTATATAGAAAACTTTCATACACATAATATCATTTCAAAAATAATAATTCACATGTTTAGAAAAGGTAAGAATATTGAGCAGGCACATCACTAAAAATGAGCAGGAAGCCTAGAAAAAGATGCAATAAACATATGAAAAATATGCACTTGAATTACTTAAAAATTAGAAAAGTGTAAAAATAAAAGGATAATGACACTGCACACTGCTATTAATGTTGTATAGAAACTATAATATACACTGCTGATAGGATTAGAAAGTGGTACAATTTGGAGAAATTATTCAATAGTCTAATTTCAACATGTTTATGCTCTAAGAGCCAGTAATTCTTTTTTAGCATGTAACATACATATGAACCAAGTGATGTCTGAAAATATTTGTGATAATATTACTCATAATGGCTCCCAACTGAAAACTGTGCAAGTGTTTTTCTGTAGTAAAATAAATAAATTGGCATGGTGGAATTTATGTAATGAAACAACATGCAGAGATGAGGATTATGAAATAATGCCATACACAAAAATATTCATGAATTTCACAGATAGAATGCCAATCAAATCAGCCCTAGACACAAAAATACATATTTTTATGATTTCATTTACATACAATTAAGAGACAGGACAAAGTAACACGTGATGGTAGAAAGCCTCATGATGGCTATTTTCCTTTAGCAAGGGAAGGGGCAAGCGACAGGACTGTGTGGTACTGATGACATTCTAAATTTTTTATTGTTTATAGATGTAATAAATTTGTAAAATTAATTTAGTATATTTTAAAATTCTCTCGTTTTATGTTTTCATTCAATAACAAGTGTTTACCGAAATATAAGCCTAAAAGAGAATAAGTTTGATGCATATTGCAGACACATTGTATAATGAAGTAGCGTTGATGGACTCAGCCCTCATTTTGACATTAATAGAAGTGACTCAGAGTCACCTGACTACAATAAACTCAGGAATAGGTATGTGTAAAAGGAAACAAATGTATTATAAAATGTTATTTGACAGCAAGCAACTACATGATATCTTTAATTTTGTGGCTTTTTCAATAAACACATACTTAAGATGTTAAGTTAAACTCTTTATTTGTAAATATACAATCTTAATGAATATTTCCTAAATAGGAAGTTTTAAGTAGGCCACCAAAAATCTTAGGTTTTAGTATGTGTAGTGTGTATGTGAGAGAGAGAAATCCTTCAGAAAATTTTTTTCAGGAATACATATTCATCCATGTAGGAATCTGTAGTCCTAAAATTATTTAATTATTAAATATAGATCCTTTTATTCAACATGGGTAGACTATAATTATTAAATTAATGCAGATAAAATAAGTAATGATACATGATATCAACAAAACAATTGGCATTAATTTTTTCTGTGGAATAAAGTAGCTGTGCAGTTTTGCCGATTATCTATATTCACTAAAAGCCTGTCTAATGAGAGTCAATACATCCCAAAATGCTGCGTATTTGATTCATTTTTATAATAATGTTTTCTCTGAGTCAGGAAAACGGTTGAATTTTATTCTGCTGCTTTTGTCAGACTTTTACTTAAAATAATTTGTTTTAAAATATTGAGTATAATATTCTAGCAAATCAAGATTTTCTGGAGTTGCTCATTTCAAAATTCCATCTGCATTAGATAACAATGAAGTCCCACTGTCTCTTTTCTTTTTGCCTAATTAAAAGCTAATTACTGCTTCTTTTTTCCTTCCCCGGCAAGATACATCATATACAGGTGCAAATTCTCTATGATGAATGGTATCATTATATATATCTAAAATGTACCACTAAAATAAAATTTAAAAAGAAAAAAAAGTGGATTACTGGATTTCAATTAAGCCTAATTAGTTGCCAGTTTTCTCCTGCAATTACAGAGTCTTCACCCTACCTTAGCTAACGAACACCTGGTTAACAGTTTTTCATTTCTTTGTAGATAAAAAAAACACATATTGTTCATCTTTTGGAACACTGCCACCTCCTCTGGGTTTTCATGCCTTTATGGGCTTCTTAGGCAAACAGTAAGATCCAAAAAACAAACATATCCTTTAAGATGGATTAATTTCTGTTCTTTAGAAAATCCTAAACAAATCTGTTGTGCTAATTATGCCTATTAGAAACTAATGGTATTCAAGAGGAGGCTTGAAAAAACAATTTGTTGTTTTATTAATTTGATCTAGCATTTTACATTCTGATTTTGTGTTTAGCAATGTTCTAAATATTCTACATATATTGTTATTAATGCTGTGAGAAAATATGCTTTATAGATGAAAAAAGGAGGGTAGTCAGTAGAATGACTAAGAGAAAAATTAGCAAATGCCTTGCATGGAATTTGAGACTACTATTGACTATAATAGGGTATGTTAAAATCTGATCATGCAATTACTGTATGCTACAGTTATACAGAATGAAACACATGAAAAATAATTAGATAAACTAGTTCTTGAGACCTCATCGCAAAAGAAGAAGAAAATAATCTTTCAAACTGAAGTTCATATGCTTCCCATCATAAGTTAATAACATCATATTTTGAAAATGCATTTCATATACTGGACCTAAAAACATGCTTCACAGTATATAGTTCATTGTAGCATATGAACATTATAATCAGGATTGAATGATTAATTGAGAATGACCAGCATTGTGAAAGTACAGTATGGCATATTGGTCAAAATTTTAGATTTGAGTTACTGTTTCTAACTGAATATGTATTCCTTTTGTACCATTGTAAACTCTAAAAATCATATATCATAACATCATACATTGAAGAGGACCTACTTAATTTATGTTTAAGCTAACAAATACATATGTATTTTTCTTAAATGAGGAGATGATTATATACATGTTTCTTACCAAGTAGCTATGAAAAATTAGATGGGAATCTATAATCTTTAAATGAAAGACTTTTATTAAATTAGATAAATTATTGGAGTTGATATATAATGCAGGAAGTTTCAAATCACATTCTTCCCCAGTGAATATGTTTTATTTTCCTCTGTGAAATGAACTCATGTCCCACTGGGAGATGTTTACACCTTCATGATTATCTGGTGTTTCTATGGGCCTTATTGCTTACAACCATTCTCAGAGCTGTATTTGCAAGAAATAAACTTGGGGAATGAGATACTGTCTCTTGAAACATCTCACTTCCAGACATAGTGAAGACTCACTTACTTCTCAGTTTAGAATTTTATTTTATTTTTTTTTTTTTTGTGGTGCCGGGGATCGAACTCAAGGCCTTGCGCTTGCAAGGCAAGCACTCTAATCACTGAGCTAAACCCCCAGCCCCTCAGTTTAGAATTGCAAATCTTTATCTTCTTTGGCTGCGAGAAGCCTCACTAAACATGGACCGTCTCTCTGGAGATGTCTTTGTGTTCCCTCCTCCCTTCTCCTTTAGTAGAGGCAGAAAACAGGGGAACTGACAAAAATATACTGATGTTCATGCTATTCATTTGCATGAATAATGAAGTTCTTTGACTCTGACCCAGAAATGATCTGTCCTCTCTCAGTATCCACAGAATAGAGTAGGCTAATTCTTAACCAGAGTAAAATCCAACGTCAGACATGATTCATCAAGTAACATATCTGTATTTCCAAGGTGGAAATATATATAACATCTCATTCAATTACTATAGTTCCTTAGGTGAGCATTATGGTATCTGAGTTTCAAGGATGATAAAATAGGCTTAGAGAAAGAAAGAAGTTACTTGAATTAATGGGCGAGCTAGGAAATGTCCCCAACAAAGACCAACCTTCTTTCCTTCCTTGCTTCCTTCCCTCTCCCCCACCTTTCCACACGTTTGTTTCTTCTTAATTTCAAATCAGTCAGTGAGTAATTATTATGGACTGCATAATGTTGTGGTTAATAGTGTCATCTTTGGAGCCTGTTTGCTCCAGTTCACACCATGTACCATTATTTACTAGCAATGTGACATTGACAACCAATCTCCTTGTGCCTCAGATTTCTCATCTGCAAAGCTAATAAAAATATTCAGTTCCAGAGTCATTGAACTAATTAATTCATGTAATGTATGGAAAGGGTTTCCAACTCGCTTGATATATAAGAGGAGAGAAATACATGTGAGCTTCGAAAATTGTGATATGGACCTTGAAGATTCAGTGATGAACAAAACAAGATCGTTATAATATTGGAACTAATACTCCAGTGGAGGGTACACAACAAATATGCAAAACTAAACACAAAAGCAAAGAAACGAATGCATCAATTAAGGTTTAAATAATGTTAAGTTCCATAAAAATAATAGAAGATAATTTAGTAGAAACCAGGCGACGCCTTTTCAAAGTGTTGAACTGCTTTTTGATTACCACGTGGACACGGGTGGATGCAGGAGGTAAGTCTTGGGAGCAGGGTTGTGGTCAGTGGAGATGGAGAAGGTAGCTAGGATCCTGGTAGAAAATCTCTGTAATTCTAGATGAAGGAAGACAAAGAGTGAGTCCTGGTTTACTAGGGAAAGTAAACTTAAAGGTCTTGAAAAATAAACATTGTGAGTTGGGAGAGAAAAAGTAATCCAAGTGACTTAAATCAGTTTACCAAGGTAGAGATGGGAGAAATTAGGACATGTGGAATCCAGTGGATGACAAAGGCATTTGGCCTCATTCTAAACATAAGGGAAAGCTATGAGAAAACTAAGCAAGGTCATGACAAAACTTGATTTTACATTTCACAAAAGATAAGTAGTGACTTTATAAGTGTACATTTAAAAATCTTCCCTTCCACCTTCCATTCATCCAGGGAAGATTAGACAAGGTAAAACGTGAACGAATTTATCTGTCTAAATTTAGTTAATACATAATCACCCTTAAGACTTCAAGAAAGTAAAAATGATGGAAGAATAGGCAGCAGAATGGCTAAAGGAAACTCCTATAAGTCAGTACAATTTTGATCTCTTCCCCATACACACTCAAAATGAGATTTAGTCTCATTTTATTCCCTCCTCCAGAGGGACAAGAGAAAAATGAATAGAAAGGAGAAAAGGGAAACAAAGCTTTTGTAAATAAGAAGAGAGGAAGGATTGAAAGAAGGGGAGGGGAATGAGGAAAAAAAAGCAGCAGCAAGATGTATCATGAGCTGGTACAAATTCCCTATGATGAATGTTATCACTATGTATATCTAAAATGTACCATTAAAATAAAATTTTTAAAAAAAAGAGATCTAGATATTAACATTTCTACCCAACTGTATTCCAAGCATGATTCTGTTCTCTTAGCTAACTGGAGCACAAAAATTTGAAAACCAAGTCATGATAGCTACCATTGCTTCTTTAAAAAAAAAAAATCATGGAATCTGATCATCAAATATAATTTTACTGCCCTAAAGAATTCATCAGACTCCCCCAACATAACTAATACAATTTCACTACACCTATTTTTTTCCCTTTTCACAGAGCAGACATGTCAACAGATATATTAGTTACTTTCACTTTTGAGACACAGTTACCGACACCCACAATTTAAAGAAGTTGTTGTTCACAGGTTATGGGTGACTGGCTCCAACGTAGACATGGCAAAGCAAATTGGCAAAGCAGAGGCAAGCTCCTCATATCCTGGCATAAGAAATTCTCAATGCATGACTCTGTCGAGACATACATAGTTTAGGTTTCATATTAAGACTAGAATCTTTGACTTGGATTTAATGAAGTACTTTTTGACTTCGGTAGAAAATAAAGCAAACTAAATTAAAATATTATGTAAGGTTGAAAGGACTAAGCGACTAGTTCGTAGTCTCAATTGTGGGGCATGTTTGTGAATGGAATTAATATCCAGCTTTTTCTAGGAGGCTTAAATTTGCAGCTTGGGAGAGATGAGTTGTATCTTGTGGCATCTTGTCTGCGATTGAAAGTTTGAGAAGAAATTTGACTTTAGGCAACTGGAAATGTACCAGGGTCTTGTGATAGGGAAAGGACGGCAAATTTACCTTTGCCTCTGTAGCAATAACAC
>PVJO010007985.1:0-77133 GCA_004026905.1 Hystrix cristata | reverse complement strand
AGTATAAATGTGTAGATAATGGACTTTTTAATTTAAATTTAGGCGAAAAGTAATGTGAAATCTTGCAGTCTGATATTGTTCTTAAAAAATTAAATGAAACTAACCTCAGGGTATATGATACGTTCAATTTAATCAGGCAAAATAATATCTGTGTTCACTATATTTTCACTTGTCCATAAAATCTGTATGAATGTTACTAACTTCAATGTTTTTCATTTATCTTTTTGCTCTATTTTTCTTCATTCTATGCTAGCAGAATGTAAAAACCTCCCAAATATCCCCCCACTCCTAAGAATTTGTTGTACAAACGGCACTGTATAGAAAATATGCTTTCCTATGATATCGGTATTCTGATGTCACCCCCTAAAACAAAATAATTTAATAGAATGTGTGGCTCACGCTTGTCATCAGCTTGTGTAATTTCCAGGCTTTGATTATTTTTCATTTAAACTCCCCACTGCATCTAAAATATTTGCTCTCTGAGGACACACCTCGTTTACATTTGTCTCTGATAATAAATTAAAACTCTCGTTCCTTGCTAGACCCCTTCTCTTTTTAGGTCACAATATTCCTTATTTTCTCGGTTCAACTAATTTTACACTGGCAGAATATTTTTTTTTTTTGGCAACACATTATAACTTACATAATACTTAGTTCCACTAATCAGTTTTGACATTCACTGTCACTTCCTTTCATTTACAATACTGTACACTACTCTAAATTGTTTTTAGAAAAATAACAGCACTATACATTCACTCGCATGTGTCAAACACTGTATGTACATAGGTCTGTTAGGAGATACACTCACATTGGGTAAAAACGATTGTGTGACAGGATTTTTGAGTTGATAGAATGGTGACTGATATGAAATATCCCACCTCTTCCTACCCAAAGGTTAGTGTCATGTTTCATTAATATGGATATTTTATTGCCTGTATTGCTTTTAGTTGTGGGATGCAGTTCAGTGCAGTGTAGGCATTTTGCAGGGTCTTCCTGATTGGCCCACACTGGGCTTGAACTTGCAATCCTCCTACCTGAGGCTCCCAGGGTGCCGGCATCACAGGTATGTACCACTGCACCTGGTGGCTATTTTAGAACTCTTCAATACTAAAAATTCTTTTGCATAAATCCCTCTGTATTAATAAGCTGCCTAAGACATTCCCAAAAGAGTTAAAGACATCATATTACAGAGACATATATTTACAAATGAATGTAGTGCCACAATTCATAATACCTAAATCTTGGAAGCAGCCTGTTTGTCCATCAGCAGATGAATAATAAAGAATATATTGTATTTAGACACAATGGAGTGCCACTCTAACATAAAGATAAAAGTGAGTCATTCTTAGAAAAATGGATGTACACTGAGACCATAATGTTAAATGAAATAAATCAGGAACAGAGCTTAAATATCGCATGGTTTCTCTTATATTAGAAACCCAAATTATAAATAAAGAGCAAAATAAAAGATAGTTAAAAGGAAGTTGTAAGGTAGATCTTTCTCACATGGGAGCGGGATCAAGAGATGAAGGGAGGGGAACTAGAGGGAAAGTGGATGAAAAAGGAATTAAGATACATTATACACATGAACCAACTCCCCACAAGGAATGTAAACAGTATGTACTACTAAAAAATTTAAATAGGTGTTTCTGCAAAGCAGTTTCAAAATTCAATAAAAATATACTTACTTCCCCAAGCACTACATTAGAAATATAAAGATAAGGGCCATTCCCTCACAGTGTTCCTATACCACATCAAGTACACATTTCAACATGACAGCAAGAAAAAAATTAATTCTGTAGGAGAAAACGTGAATTTAAAAGAGCAGCATTTTAGCAGGTTTTCGTGGACTAGAATGGTCAGAGGCGGCTCAGGGAGAGAAGGAAGCAGCGATTTCAGAGAGAGAGGATCTAGAAAAGGATTTTAGGAAACAAATTGAGAAGACTCACTCGAGTAGCTGCATCAAATATGATTTCTTTTGAAAAGAAACTTGAAAATCAGGCTTGATCACTTTATGACAAGTTGTAAGACAGCATCTTTAAAAATGAAAAGATGTTAAAAGGGTCATCACACTAATCCAGAAACATGGGGGAAACACCACGTATTTGACCTTTTTGCCACATGTTCTCTGTGGAAAATAGAAGTTCATCAGACCTCAAATTCATTTCATTCATTAAAGTTCACTTAATAATTTTATAACTTATTAATTTATAAGGAGGATTAAGGCATAACCTTGAGAAATAAACAAATCAGAGTCAGAATGGAAATAGCATTGACAATGGGAAAAATTTCAGGGTAACTGAAGTAAAGGAGGTTGACCCCCAAGATACGGATGGAGACATTGGGAGACGTGGGCTTTTAAGATAGTACACTAATTATGTGTAAAAGCCTGATTCTAAGGAATGACAATAAAACTAAGTTCAAAGAACCAATGTCTTCATTTATCTCTAGAACTATCTTTAATGTTAAAAGTATGGTTTAATAGTATTGTTTTTCACCAAGAAGTGCTTTCAAAGAGGATGACACTCCTTTCTTGTGGTTAGCCACTCCCACCCTGGGAAAGTATAAAAGCCTGGGTGCTGATGGTGCCACTCATTCTCAGAAACTCACCCTCAACACTCAGACCCATCCTCAACTCCTGACACCATGAGCTACTACTACGGCAACTACTACGGTGGCCAGGGCTATGGCCTTGGTGGCTTCGGTGGCCTGGGCTATGGCTACGGTTCCGGCTATGGCCTTGGTGGCTTCGGTGGCCTGGGCTATGGCTACGGTTATGGCCTTGGAGGCTATGGTGGTTATGGCTACTTCCGCCCCTTTCCCTATGGCAGATACTGGTCCTCTGGATTTTACTGAATGCTGTCATGTGCAGCCATCTGTTTCCTGAGTGAAAATCCTCACTTACCATGGTTACCCTCACCCCTGCCACTCTACGGACGTGAAGATTTTTTCCTTTTTCTTTTCTTCGATATATCTGGGCATGATAATTCAATAAATATTCTTTGTTAATACTCTGAACTTTGTTTCATTTACTTTTTTTTTTTACTTAGACATTTCATTGTAATTTTGGCACACTGAGTAATACTTTTTATGGAAAATGTTTTCTCTGTAGTATTATCAACCATCTATCTAGTGATACCCACTTCTTGCCTAGAACTCCTTTTTTAGTAGTATACATTCAGAAATTTCTCTCCCTCTTTTTTTTTTTTTTAGGGGTGCTGGAGATTGAACTCAGGACCTTGTACTTACTGGGCAAGTACTTTGCCATTGAGCTAAATCCCCAACCCAAGAAATTTCTCTCTTTTTATTGTAACATTCTAGAGAGCTAAATATGCTTAGACATCTATAATGTTATAAATAGATGCTCTTGACCCATGTAATCATTAATTTAATGAACCATTTAATCAGACCTCAATATCTCTGGAAGAAAATTTTGAAAACACAACCACCTTTTAAATATTGTCATCGTATAAGCTTTGGTGTCATCTTATAAGACCTGCCCTGAATTCCTTTTTGCTCAAGTGTGTGGTCTTGTGGCCCTCACCAGTTTCATCTTTGTGAAACAGAAACCAATGTATCCAGAGCTTGGCCCCAGCCTCTAGTCCCCCGCAGGGCTTCCGACTAGATTCTCTTTTTCTTAATAAGGTGAGAGCCTGGGAATAGTGTTTTTCCATATTCAGTGATTCTTCACTCTTTTATCATTTAGCATTTATTATTTAACTTCTCAGGCTTAACTCCAACTTCTTTACACATTAAGCATATTGAGAATTCATTGTGAATGAAGATGTCTACAATGTTTTCGAATGTTTAGTATTGGTAGCAGATCCTTACCTTTCTCCATAAAGGGATCATTTGTAGTTTTCTCTCAAATCAGACACTGATTAATGACTCCCAGCTAGTGTTTTTGTGTGTTCTGATACCTAATCCTCAGCTTTTAGACAGGATGCGATTCTCAGCACAATATTCTCATATTTTGGTGAGGGAGGCAATTCTTCATGGTTCTCACATAATTCCCAGTAGTTCTTCAGTCATTTGTTCATAAAATAACATTTGGAGCCTAATATTGTTTATGATTTTGAGAAATAAGAAATGATTTTAGTGGTAAGTCTCACTGAGTCAAGCTAGATCTAAGACCACTCAGTCAACCATCTCCCATGTAGTCAGTTTTGTTGCACAAAGTTGAACTGAAAAAGCAACCCTAAATATTGGAGCTTCAATTGCAGAAGAATAAAAAATATTTTAAAAATCTCCCTAAAACTATTTTGAAAAACAGTTGACAAATCTTAATAATTCTTTGGAAAAATAAGTCTGTTTATATTATTATTACTCTGATTAGCCAAGTTTTCAGTAAGCATTAGGAGGAGCCTAATATATTTGTCTGTGGCAAAGACTAGTTATTAAAGAATGTTGAGACTTGTAATAAAAATAATCCTTTAAAAAGTAGAATTCTATTGCAAAAATGTTAGAATAGAAACTAATAAAAGAAAGCAATGGTCAAAGAATAGAGCCATACATGCATTGTTACAGGAACAAAAAAAAAGAAATTAAAAAATATCATACAGGGAAGAAATTGAACTAAAAAGTTAATTTGGGGTTTCCTGCTGTTTAGAGCATATACACATCCTTAAATAATAAGTATATTCTTAAAAACTTTTTCATTTTATATTAAATAAATGCCAAAAGAGAAGCGGTACATGAAAAAAATGTGTTTTAGGGAAAATAACTGTAAGCCAAATAAAAACCTGCAATATTCCTGACATTTTCCAAAGAAGTGCGACTGTGAACTCTGTATCCAGGATGGATTTTAGGATGAATGGAAAGCGAGTTGAAGTAGATGCATCTTAAGAATCTCCTGCAGACCAGTTGAATGTGTAACAGTAATGAAAAAGAATTCTAGTTGACTCAAGTATTCAGAGCTAATAATCTGAATAAAAATGTTAATCTTAGTTGTGTGAAAATAGAAATGGATATACATTTGTGAAGGAATGAATGAAAACTTTATTTCTGACTATTTTCATCTACTTCTCCACAATGATTGCTAAGTAAAAATAGATTGTGGAGAGGATATAATTCGATTGATATGTTTCTGTAATATCATTTAATGTAATTTTTACTTGTACATCATTATGGTTACCAAGAAGCACCTAAAAAGTCTGCCTACTGCATAACTAATAATTACAACTTAATTCAGAGTTCGAGAGTCAAAGAAACTTCCCTGAAACTGGTTTGAACTCTAAAATATTTATTTCCATAAGTCTCATAAAATTAGAATAACTAAATTATCAATGGTGCATGCTCATTTCTGTTTCCAAATATCATTCCATAGCAATTTATTGCTGGGTGGTTGGAAGCCAGAAGAAATGGACTTGACACATGTAAATGTATAAAAATACAACAAGAAATCTTACACACTAATATTGCTGCTTTTTAGTGTTTTAAATAAAGTTAACCTAAATGGGTAAAGCACATTACATTTAAATAAGGGAAGATGATACATGCAACTTGTGTTACATTTGTCTGTAAAACCCTGCATGAAAGCTACCAATCTTAATAATGTGTTTTGTATTCATGCTTTCTAGTCCATTTTTTTTTTTACTTCTTTCTGTAACAGGACATTGTAAAAGTCTTGCAAAAGTTACCATCACTCTTATTAATTTACCACATAATCTCCACTGCCTAGAGAAGACACATTGCCGAAACATCACTTTCTCATGTCCCTGCCCAAAACAATACATAAAATCTAGTCTGTGCACCACTCTGATCATAAGCCAATGATTTACAGGCAGTATTATTATAAAAGTTGTAATATCTTGCAAAAAGTTCTACATGTGTAAAATGGGTTGCACCCAGAAAGCAGCAAGGAATTTTGTGAAGTGAAATAAGAAGGGGCTTCAGCAAGGAACCAAAGAGCCAAATGTGAGCGAGGTGTGACCTGAGAGAACAAAACACTGGAGAAGGTGTGTAAGGCTTCAGTGAGAAATAATTGACAGCTGGAAACTTCATTGGTTTATGAACAAAACAAACGCGAAGATAGATGCATAGCTTTTCTGTCTTTTCTGAATGTTAGTTTGATAATCTTCTAAGCACTTTCTAATTTAAAAGATAATATCCAGTGCTGTCATAAAGTTATGCAGGCCTCAATGCGACTGGCTATTGAATTCTACTCCGTGTTTGGCTTCTTGGGATCTGTTTTCTTAATCCTGGATCGCAAACAATGTTTTGTTATTCCCTACCTGCCACTCACTCAACTGTGTCAACATTTTGTGTTTCATGATTTGCAACTGATTTTCACAAGTAATTAAAATGCATCCAAAAAGGAAAATTGAGTGTCACCGGTGATTGCTCTTGGCAACAGAGAATTTAGGTCTGATTGTAGGAGGAATATTCACTGACTGATTCTCAAGATTTAAATTTTTTAACAAATTCAATAGCAAGTATTTATGTAATACTTCAATGAACATAAAAGTGAGCCTAGCTTATGGAACCTGCTTTACTAATAAATAAAAAAAGATAAAAATACAACTAAAATTGATTCTATTAACTCTAATGTTTCTGGGCTTTGTATATCATGTTTTCATGTTTTACGCATATAAAAATACCTTCAGGTAAAATGGTATAATTTATGGATCATTTTCTCAATTACAGAAACAAATTGTGACTCTATGTATAAATGTAAGATAATTGGGAATAAATTGACTATAGCCAAAAATATGTGATATTTAACTAAGGGATAATAACACTCTGTTATCTGATTCTGCAATTTTCTACCCCCAAAGTATAGAAAATTGCACCAAAGTTAAATTTTCTATCATGAAACATATATATACTAGGACTTGCTAAACATAGAAAGATGCAAAAAATGAGAAATGAGGTATTCAGAAATGAGGTAATATTTCTTCTGAACTTTGTAAAACCACTAAAACAATCTAGTAGAGCAGAGGCACAACAAATGGGATAAGAAGACTATGCCTCACTGTGGTGTTGAAAAATGATATATTGTATTGATAGAAATTGAATAAACACAAAAATCCACAATTAATATTAGATATTGATCCAAATATTGCCTCTGGAAAGATTCAAATGAGAAATAAATTTTTCTCCACTAGGAATATCTAAAGATACTGAGGAGAACAATGGTAGAGAAACACTACTGTTTATAACATTATTTTTTATTTTTGATTATGGCCATTCATTCTGGGGGAAGGTGATATCTCAGTGAAGTTTTAATTTGCATTTCTCTGATGGACAGTGATGCTGAACCTTTCTTCAAGTGTTTATTTCCGTTTGAACTCCTTTGTAGAAGCATCTGTTAATTACAGTTGTCCGTTATTTGATTGAGTCGTATTATTGGAAGTCTAATTTTTAAAATTCTTTCTATATTATAGATATTAGTCCTCTAATGAATAGCAGGCAATTATTTTCTCATTCTGTAGCCTCTCTCTTCACTCTTTTGGTTGCTTGTTTTGCTATGCAGAAGCTTTCTGATTTGATATGATCCCATTTATTGATTCTGCATACCATTTCTTGTGTCAGTGGGATCTGTCCTGAAAGTCCCTGCCTATGCCTGTGTCCTCAGGAGTTTTAGTATTTTATCTCCCAGCAGGTTAAGTGTTTCTGTTTTAACATGTAGATCTTTGATCCATTTTTATTTTAATCTACTACAGGATATAGCTATCCCACTTCTAGATATCTTCCCGAAAGAGTTAAAGTCACATTACAGAAACACATGCACACTGATGCATATAGCAGCACAATTTATAATAGCTAGATCTTGGAAACAGTGTTTATGTCCATTGATATATGAATGGATAAAGAAAATTTCATATTTATACACAATGTGGTACTAGCGTGTCATAAAGGAAGGTAAAATTGAAGCATTTGTAGTGAAATGGATGCAACTTGAGAACATAATGTAAAATGAAATAAGTCAGACACACAGACTTAAATATTTGACGGTTTCTCATCTATGAGAAGCTGGATATATATATGTATATATAAAATTAATATAGATATAGCTAATATACCTGTAAAACTAATATAGATGTAGATAGCAAAACAGAAGATAGATACATAAGAATGAAGAAGTTCAAACAAATCTACAAATTATCTATTCTGTTGTTTCAAAAATATTTTCAGATAGCCATTGTTATTAACTATTGCTGTTCTCTTATTTTGTTATGAAAACTTTAAAAAATTTTAATACAAGTAAGAAGAGTGTTTTTTATATTTCTCTTAAAATCTTGTTGTGTTACAATAAATAAAGAATTTTTAAAACTCATGAAAAAGCAATCTTCAGTTCTTCTCATGTTTTCAACAAGATACCAACTCCTCTTCTGTGCCTTGCTTTAATGACTGACGCATAAAGGAATGAATTTTAGGAAGACATATTTCATAATACCAAGACCTGTGAATATATGTCATGGGTATAAAACTACACAACGTATCCAACATTTGAAAGTAATATGGCACTAAAGCAAGGATTTAGCAATTTCGTAATAATTAGAAGTAGAAACATGTTTTGCTAAAATTACAATGAATTATACAGAAAATATTGATGCCATACATTAGTTTCTATTTAAAAATTACATGTATGAAGATTTAATAATCTTCTGTATATTGTATGATTCCATATTGTATGATTCCATATAACTATTGTGTATGTATATATGACATTTACTAAAAAATTATTTTAAATTAGAAATTAAATTTCTTTGAAATACTAGGTTTGGCACCAAAATATTTCTTTGATATAGCGTTTCTGATCGCTTAATGTTACTTTTGATGAATTTTTACTGTGAAATGTTGGTTTTACCTAAAATATATTTTTCCTGTTTTTCTACTAAATGCTCCTCTTTCCAAGATGAATATGGACCAAGTAGATGGCTTAAGCTATAAGAATTCAGCATATATGCTAACACGTTTGTGCAGAGCTTATCTGTGTTAAATAAAATCAATTAGCTTATTAGAGTGTGATACTGTTTACCTTTTGTAAATAAACACAAGGCTAAAATCTAGGCTTTGTAATGTTTCTGTTTTTCTCTTTTGAACCATGCAGCTGCTGTCAATTTGTCATAATGTATCTATAAATGCTGGCTATTGCTGTAACAGTGCAGCCTAACAAATCTTTATAAACTTTAAAGGCTTAAACAATAAGCATTTACTATTGCTCAAGGAGCTCCAGGTCTGCTGGGTGGTTGTGCAACTTTACCTTGGCTCATTCATGGGTCTGTGGTCAGCTACACATCAGTCATACAGACGACACAAAATTACCTTGGCTACGATGATTGAAACAACTGTAATTGCTCGTTTTGACTCTTGCATGCTTTTAGTCAGCAAGCTTTGGAATATTCTTATGGTGATGCTGAGAGGCAAGAAATAAAATGATTGAGAGTAGAAAACTATTATCAAATGCATATGAATGCTTTTTAAGCCTCTGTTGGAGTCACATTTGTGTCACATTGATCAACTAAGACTTAGGACCAATCTCAAATCCAGAATAGTAAAGCACTGATAAAGGATGCAGAAATAGAGAAGCATGAAAAATTGAGGGTGTTAGTGTAGCTGATCCACACAGTACCTTTAGCTTTCCTGTCCTCTTCACCCTTGTTACTGTGTGTTAACTGTTATCACTGCAAGACAAGGGTTCTCCCTGAGGAGGAGTATGAGAGAAGGCCAAGGTCAGGAGTAAAGAACAACAAAAAGATACATATTTAACGGTCTAACTACAGCACAATTTTCGAAAGGCAAACATCCGGCCAGATTAGCTGAAATCTTTAATAATGGAAGATTTTGCCACAATTATTTTTATCCAAGATTTAATGCCCAGCTTTCCACAAAAACTAGTAAGAGATACCTAAAAGCAAAATACATATTCTGAGTTGATAAAGCAACTGTCTCAACCAGAGTCAAATGTGTTACAGGTAGAATTAATGAATATGAATGTAAAATAACTATGATTCATAAATTAAGGGTCGCATGGTAAAAGTGTATGCTGTGTGAGAAGACACGAGTGAAACAAAGGGATATGGAAACTATGAGACCATTTCATAAAGATGCTCAAAATACAGAAACCACAGCAACATGAATGAAGAATATGCTGAAGGCATCATCAGTAGACTCAACACAACCCAGGAGAAAATTATGAGCTTGAAGATTGATTGATAGAAACTGGACAAAACAGAATGTAAAGCAAGTGAACATAAAAATAACAACACAGGCAATAGTGAATCTATGTTGAAATGTGTGAGATATACATTATTGTAATACAAGAATTAAAAAAAGAGAATAAAACAGAAAAACCTGTAGTTGACGTTCAGGTAAAACCAGTAGCAAAGTATTTGTTGAAAGAACATGTAGTTAAATAAAATGTTGTAAGAGAGAAGAGAGGCCAATTGAGAACACTGTGTTTTTTAGGTACCTGCCTGAAGTATAAGCGATGTAGTACAGAGTTATCTGCAGGAAAACTCAGAAGAGCTAAGAATATATACTGTAGGCTGTAGGGCAACACTGAAAATAAAAATAGGTATAAGTGGTATAACTATGTTTGACATGTTTTCTAAGGCACATGATAAAATAGAATCATAAAGTAAACATTTAATAACAGGGGATGTAGGGAGGAAGAAATAAAGGCCAAATGCAATTAATAGGAATTTATAAGTGTGCTCGATATTAATCAAACTATGCAATTATCACTGAATCTCCATGACAAGGCTATGATTGTTACCATGAACTACAGTAAAATCAACAAACTCCTGTACATCAAAAAGCCAACTATATACTGACAAGAGGGAAACCCACTGTAAGTACCCACACTCACCTAGGTACGGCATTATGGGGACATACCTACACCCATGTGCATAGTAGCACAACGCACAAAAGCTAAATATCTGAGGCAGCTTATATGTCCATGAACAGATGAATGGAAAATACAATGTTGTATTTACACACAATGGAGTAGTTTTCTGCCATAAAGAAAGTAAACTTTAGTCATTTTTAGGAAAATGGAGCCACTCGAGACTACAATGTTAAGTAAACTAATCAGACACATAAGCTTAAACATTATATAGTCTTTCTTATAGTAGAAAACCAAATTATGAAAAAAAAGATAATTAATAAATAGTAGCAAGATAAATCTCTCAAATTGGAAAGCGATCAAGAGACGCAGGGAAGAAGGAGAGAAGGGAAGGAAAGGGGATGATGAAAGGGATTAAGATGCATTATAGGTAAGTACAGACTGCAAGGAAGGAATGTAAACATTATGTACTGCAAAGTTCTACTAACAAAACATTTTAAATAGATGCTTCTGCAAAGGAGTTTCGAAATTTAATACAAATAAAAATTATGTCCCCAAGCACTCTACTAGGAATATGAAGATAAGGTCCATTTCACAGTGTTCGTAACTAGTTTAAGTAACCATTTCAAAATGAAAATAAGAACAGAAATTAATTCTTCAGGATGCAGTGTGATTTAAAAAGTAGCATTGTCGCTAGGTATTCAAGGACAAAAATGGTTAGAGGAGACTCTGAGGATAGAAGGAGTGGGGATCCAGGGCAAGAAATTCTGATGTAAGGATTTTAAGGAAAATTTGAGAGGGCTCACTTGAGTGGTTTTGCCACATATGACTTTTTTTTTTTGATAAAAACTTCAAAACGTGGTTTGTCTTAATTTATGACAAGTGAATATTACCATTAAAAGTAAAAAGATGTATAAAGGGTCATTGCACTAATCCACAAACAAGGAAGAATAACCACACATTTGTCCTTTTTGCCACATGTTCTATCTGGAAAACAGAAACTCACCTGATCTCAAATTAATTTCATTCACTTAAGTTTACTTAATATTTTTCTATTTTATTTATTCATAGGGGAAGAAGGGCTTGTCTTTGAGGAAAACCAAATGAGAGGCCAAATGGAAAACACTGACAATGGGAAAAGTCTCAGCCTACCTGAAGGTGAGGAGTCTGAATCATAAGATATAGATAGAGACTTTGGGAAACATGAGGTTTTGAGATATTAGACTAATTTTTCAGTAAAAGCTTTATACTAAAGTATGACAACTATACCAAGTTCAAAGGACCAATGTCTTTGTGAATCTCTGGAGCTATCCTTAATAGGAAAAGTACAGCTTAATAGTATTGTTTTTCACCAAGAAGTGCTTTCAAAGAGGATGACACTCCTTTCTTGTGGTTAGCCACTCCCACCCTGGGAAAGTATAAAAGCCCGGGTGCTGATGTTGCCACTCATTCTCAGAAACTCACCCTCAACACTCAGACCCATCCTCAACTCCTGACACCATGAGCTACTACTACGGCAACTACTACGGTGGCCTGGGCTATGGCCTTGGTGGCTTCGGTGGCCTGGGCTATGGCTACGGTTCCGGCTATGGCCTTGGTGGCTTCCGTGGCCTGGGCTATGGCTACGGTTCTGTCTATGGCCTTGGAGGCTATGGTGGTTATGGCTACTTCAGCCCCTTTTCCTATGGCAGATACTGGTCCTCTGGATTTTACTGAAAATGCTGTTATGTACGGCCATCTGTTTCCTGGTTAAAATTTCATCACTAAACCTGGCTATCTTCACCCCTGCTATGCTATGGACATGAAGATTTTTTCTTTTCCCTTTCTTTGATATGTCTGGGCAGGTTAAATGAATAAATATTTTTTGTTAGCAATCTGAACTTCGTTTCACTTGTATTTTTGCACTTAGACTTTTCATTTGTAATATGGGTGTATTACATAATAATTTTCAAAATGTTTTCTCTGTAGATTTATATACTTTCTTAAATCTGATGATACACACTCCACCCTGTAACGCTATTTCATGTGTTATATGCCCAGACATTTCTCTTTTTTATTTGACTTTCCAGAGAACTAAGTACTCCTGGTGGTCCATAATCTTATGACTGTGTGAGGTCTTGATTTATGTGAACGCTAATTGAATGAACCATCTATTTGACCTCAATCTCACAGGAAAGGGTAACATTAAAACACACTTATCCTTTAAATATTGTTATTTTTTAAGCTTTACAAAGGAAAACCTGCCTAATCTCATGCTCTTGTAACCCTTACCAGCTTCATTTTCATGTAACAGAAACAGATATATCCAGGGCTCTACTCCAGCCTCTATTGCCCTCCAAAACCTCTTTTTATTAACAAGATGAAAGCTTGGGAATGATCTTTCTCCATATTCGGTAATTCTCCACAGTTACATCATATTAACTTTTACCAGTCATCTTTTCTGGCTTAACCGTATTTTTCTTTACACATTGATAATAGTGAGAATTCACTATGAATCAAGGTTTCTACATTTCTTTCTTATACATGTTTAATATTTGTAGTGATTCTTATTTATCTCTAGAAAGGAATTGTTTGTGGTCTTCTCTCAAACTTGACGCTTCTTATTAATGCCTAGCTCATTTTGTTTTCTTCTGATCCCTAATTCTCATCTTTAGTCTATACCATGTGATTCTCAAAACAATAATCTGGTAATTGAGGGAATTCTTTATGGTTCACAAGTAATTCTTAGTACCATAGTACTTCAGTAATCCATTCATATACTAACATTTGGGGCTTGCTCTTTTTTATGATTTTGAGAAAAAAAGAAATGACTTGGGAGGCTAGAACTAGGACTATTCAATCTAGCATTTAGTCACTTATATTACTCTAAATTGAAATGAAAAAGAAAATTTAAATACAGAGCTTGAATTGAAAACTTCAATATTTTGAAAATGCTCCTTAATCTCTCTTGGAAGACAATTGGTGAACTCGATCATTCTTTTTAAAATGATAAGAATTGTGATGTTATTCTTAAAATAGCATCTAGTTTTCCATATTACCCAAGTTTTCCATATGCAAGCTTTAGTTAACAGCCTAATATATTAGTCTGTGGTAAAGACTGAAGGTGTTAAAGAACACTGAGAAATGTATTAAAATATTTCCTCCTGAAAAGTAGAATCCTAATACAAAATGTTAGAATTTAAATAAATTAAAGAAAGCAGTGTCTTAAGTTGAGAGCCTTGTGTGCATTGTTATGGCAACAAAAAAAAAATTATTATTCACAGAACAAGGAAAAATCTGAGCTAAAGAGTTGATTTGGCATTGCCTGCTGTTTATAGCATATACGGATGCTTAAATAATAAACACAGTGACAAGAAGGTTTTCATGCTGTATCGCAATAAATGTTAAAAGAGCAGTGGTACATTTAAAAGATGTGCTTTAAAGAAAATAACTGCAAGTCAAAGGAAAATCTGCTGTAATACTCCTGACACTTGCCAAAGAAGTCTCAGTGTAAACTCTATTTGGAGGTATGGTGTTGGGGATGGGGAGAAGGATAATTTAAGTAGAATGAAAAAAAGGAAAAGGGAATTTAAAGACACAGAGAAGGAGGTGGGTAGGAAGGGGATTTTTTAAAAAAGAAGCTGTGTTGTGTATATGTATGTACTGCCCAAGATGAATGTAAACCTCATGTACTGCAGATATGTACTGTCTACTACCAAAAAAAAAAAAAATTGAAAAAAGAATATCCTGAAAACTGGTTGAATGAGTGACAATGACGAAAAGAATTCTAGTTGAGTCAAGTTTTTAGAGCTAACAATCTGAATAAAACTGTTGCTCTTAGTTGTGTCAAAATAGAGATGGAAATATATTTGAGTAGGGAATTAATGAAAAGTTTACTTCTATTTTCATCTATCTCACCACAATAATGGTTGAGTGAAAATACCTTGTGGGCGGGAGGTGATTTGATCAATGGGTTTCTGTACTATCATTTGATATAATTTCTACTGGTATAGTATGACAGTTACCAAGAGACACATCAAAATATGCCTACTGCACAGTGAAAAAGCTCATTTTAATTCAGAACTCAAGAGTCAAAGAAACTTTCCTGAAACTGGTTTGAATTCTAAAGAACTTCTTTTCATATGACTCTTAAAATTACCACATCTAAATTGTTATTGGTACATTCTCATTTCCAAATATCAATCCACAGCCAACTGATTGTTGGGTAATAAAAGTTAGAGGAAATGGACTTTATCATATATATTAAACTTTTTAAAAAATGTAACAAGAAATCTTAGATGCTAATATTGCTATTTTTAAATTTTTAAAATTTAATATTGCTATTTTTAATATTGCTATTTTAAATTTTTTTTAAAAAATGAAGTTAACCTAAATGGATATAGCACATTACATTTAAATAAGGAAAGATAATCCATGCAACTTGTGTTCATTATTTAAAAATCAGCACACATGCTACTGATTTTAGTAGCATGTTTTGTGTTCATCTTTTCTAGTCCATTTTCTTTACTTCTCTCTGTAACTGTATGTTGTACAAGCCACATGCAGAAGTTAACATCACTCTCACTAATTTACCATACGATCCACACTGTCCAGAAAATGTGCATTCTGAAAACCTAAATTTTTTATGACACTGCATAAAAAAAGGCATAAAACACAACACATGGTGCATCTCAGTTGTAAGCCAATGGCTTAGAGTAATTAACTATCACACAAGTCGTAATATCTTGAAAGTGTTTTGAAGGTGTAAAATGAGTTGAACTCAGAGTAGTGAGGAATTGTGTGAAGTAAAAATGGAAGCATTAGCTACAGCAAGGAACAAGAGATGATCAGAATCAAATGTAAGTGAAGTGAGACCTCAGAGAGCAAAACATTGCAGTTGGAGGGTAGAGTTTAATTGAGAAATGACCGATGGGTGGACGTTATATTGGCTTACGAACAGGATAGATAAATGCATTGCTTTTCTGCCATTTTGAGTGTTAGTTTGATAATTTTCTAAATATCTTCTAATTTAAAAGATAGAATCCAAATCTTGTCATAAAGTTATTTAAGGCTCCATTTTCAAGATTTTTCCCAGCACAATTTATGGTGGATAATTATTTAATTGAGGTGACGATAAACAGTTACTCTTCCTAGGCGTGTCTTTAAAATTGGATTTTTCAGTCAGGTTCTGTGGACATGCCTTTATTCCGAACCCTCTAAGAGGTTGAAATAGGAGGATTATAAGATGGAATGCAGCCTGGGCAATTAGCGACCTAATGAGACCCTGACTCAATACCAAAAAAATGAAAAGATCTGGGGATGCAACTCAGTGTGAAGATCTTGGGTTAAATACCCAAGGTCTTGCTAAATTGCCCAAGCTGCCTTTGAATTTGGCATCCTAATGCCTCTGTCTCCCAAGTAGCTAAGATTATAAATGTGTGCCATTGTACCAAGCTGGACTGTCTTCTTTTTTTAATTTTTACATTTTAGAAAAATTTACTAAATGTATTTTTGATTTGTTATGCATATTGTATAAACATCATGGCATATAAATATATATGTATCTTGCATATGTATATTGCATCTTCATTCTTTTTACTACTCTTCCTTTCCATTTTTCACATCTTCCCCATCACCAGACCCCTTCCCATTTCCACAGAGACTAGCTCCCTGCTTCGTATTATTTTTCCATTATTCTAATTTTTCAATTATTTATATTTTGAGTTTCTCATGTAAGAGAAACACTATGATATTTTTTAACCCTCTGAAGCTGACGTATTTCTCTTAGCATTACTGACCTAAGATTATTGTTACCAATGAATCAGATTTTTCTTTATCTATGGCTGAAAAGTATATATATAATATATACATATTTTAACTCCTTCATCTGTTCATGGGCATATAGGATGCTTCCGAGATTTAGCTATGCCCAGCTGTTCAGCCATTAACCTGAGTTTGCATAGAGCACTGTAATATCACGATGTTCACTTTCTTGGGAAGCTATCCAGAAGAGCGATAGCTGGGCCAAATAGAAATTTTAGATTTAGTTTTTTGAGGAATCACACTACATTGATGTCCACAGTCGTTTTACTGAATGAGTTTACATACCTGTGGTGGATTAATTAATGGTCACCGTGCACAGGAACACTCCACTGGACAGAGTTAGTGTGGTGCTGGGTGTACAAGACCCACCTGCGGGCTGTTGCCAGCGTGGCATACGAAGAGAATGGAGGAGGAGGGTTGCATGCTGCCGATTTCCCAGGAGAAGTTGTGTTGCAGCCAGTTTTCCTAATACAAACTAGGGTGTTCTCATCAGAGCAGGAGCTCGGGTTCTGCTCTCTTCGGGGAGCTTTGGTCTACCTCGGCCTCCCGTGCTGGATTACAGGCAGGCTCCGCCACGCCCAGCCCTGATAGGGACTTGCATGAGACATTGCGGTGGGCTCTGCGTCTCCGGCTGGACTCGTGGGGGACACCACCAGGGGTCCAGGACTTCGGCTGGATTCTTCGGGTCTCCAGCACACGGACAGATCTCTGGCATTCTTCTGCATTTGACTTTTTGGCTGAATATTATAAGAATGCTCTAAATGTGTGTGTCCTGTATTAAATCTATTCCAGTGCAAACCACTACCTATCACCGTATCCATTAGTAAAGTCTAAGGTGTCCTTTTAGTCCACAACGTGGTCGACACTTGTTGTTTTTTGAGTTCCTGGTGACAGCCATTCTTTCTGCAGGGAGATGAAATCTCAGGGTCGCTTTGTTTTTATTTCCCTAAGGGCCAAAGATGCTGATTATTTTTACGCTTACCTATTGGCCATTTGTACTGACTTCAGTACTAATAATATTAATGTCTATTACTATTAATAATGATATCAATAACATAAATACCAATAATAATAATATCAATAATACTAATTTCTATTAAAGATACATTTTCATAGATCACAAAGCTCCTGTGTTGCGGTTTGCCAACCTTCAGTAAGGAAGTAAAAATTCCAGCTGCTAATGATGATAACCATTTTAGGAAACTTACCTTCAATACAAACCTAAACCCTCAATCCCAGAAGAACGTGCTACAATTGTGGTTACTGGTATGGTGACCTTGGCTATAGCCTTGGGTGCTATGCTGGTTGTGACTCCGGGCACTTCCATCCCACTTTTTGTGGAAGATTCCAGTCTTCTGGATTCTTCTAAAAATAATCCTTATTTTATCAATCACCTCTTTCATACTTTTTTGGATTCTAATTTTTTCAAAATCACCAATGCAATTTTTGAAAGTATATGAAAGAAGGTATTACAATGTGCAGTGAAACTTTCTTCTCAATGGAGACCAATGATTCTGAGCAGTATTTCATCTCACGATCTTACTCTTCACATGCCTGAACCTTATAAGGTAAGTTTGTATCAGTTTTTATATATTCTCTGCTTATAATGGGCAGAGTTCTTAATAATTTTCAGAAACATAAAAACTTGAGTTTGCATCTTTTCATTCACTTTGACACAATCATTTGAAGATTTATAATACTTTGTTTTTTATTGAACATTTGTCTTCTACAGACTACTTACTTTGCATTGTGTCCCTTACACACAGTACTCTTTCATGCATTGGGATTATAACTTATTCAGGTGGTATGAATTTTTCTTGGTTCAAGCCATAATTTCATTTTGAAATTTCACAAAATGGAGTATTTTTAGACATTCTGAATTCTAATAGAAATATTTTCATCACAAAATTAAATTTTCATGTAACACTTGTGCTGTGTTCAATATCATTTTTCATTATTAAAATTCTTCAGGGTTGTAAGAGGGTGGGGGTCTTTCTGGTACTATTGTATTTTGTTGAATTATTATGCTGTGTTGTTCAAAAGGGCATCTCTGGATAGATAGGTAAAGATAAATTGATGTATAGATGAATGGATAGATGAGACAATCCTTCTGTCTTCAAAGTGTACTGAAGTTCTGCGCTTCTGTAGAAGTGAAGGGCATTATCATATATTAACCTCATCTGTTGTTTGTCTAGGTCAAATTATTCTTCTAGTGTTTTTACCTGTTTGATTACCTCAGTCTTCTCATTTAAAACTACATAGCTGTTATTCCCTCGTGCTGACCTTGGCATTCTTTCTTCAACAATAAGACTGGTGGTTGATGTCTGTGTCATGTGTGCCTTCTTCGGATTTCTCCTCTTAATCCCAAATCTCAAACGAAGTTATGCCTTACCGCCCACTCGTTCAACTATGTCCACTCAACTATGTGCTTCATGATTTGCAACTGATTTTCAAAAATAATTTAGAATGCATCCGAAAAGGAAAATGTAATGTCAGTGGTGATTGCTCTCGGTAACACAGAAATCAGGTATGATTACAGAGTGATAGTAATTGATTAATACTCAAGATTTTAAGTACTTCAATATCTAAGAAGTGAGCCTAGCAAACAGGGCCTATTTTGCCGATAAATAAGCAAGATAAAAATACAACTATAATGACTCTATTAGCTTTAATTTTTTTCACATTATGTTTTCATGTTTTAGATATATATAAAAACTCTCGCAGATAAAATGGTGTCATTTATGAATCATTTCCCAAATTAAAGAAGCAAACTATGACTGTAAGTACAAATGTGAGATAATTGGCAGTGAACTGATTATAGCTGAGGATGTGTGACATTCAATTATCTGGTAATTATACTCTGTTGTCTAATCCTGCAATTTTCTACTACCAATATATAGAAAAAACACCAAAATTAAAAGTTCTATCATGGAAAATACATACAATAAGACTTCCTGAACTTAGAAGGATACAATAAAGCTCCAGTAATCAGAGATGAGATAATTTTTTTATGATTTAGTAAAAAAGATCGAGACAAACTAGTTGATCAAAGGCACAACCAATGGGGTGAGAAGCATGTGCTTCATTTATGATGATGAAAAAAGGTACATTATATATTTTTTTAACCTGATATTATCACCTGATTTTATTTTTATTTATTTTTTTAATTTTTTAATTATTTTTACCAAGAACATGTATTGGTACATTGTATACATAATATTCATAATCAACATGGTTATTTTGTGCCTGTACATGATACATCTTGGTTTTCCCCCCTCTTCCCCCCTTCCCCTCCCCTCCCTTCCATTCACCCACCTCTGCCTATTTGCAACAAGTATAGCTACACTTTACCATTTTTTTCCCCTTTCATCTTACTTTTCTTTTAATCTTCTTCTTTATCCCCCTTTTCCCTATCTAGTTCTCTCTTTTGAATACTATCTCTCTTTTTTTTAACATAATATCTATTCTACCCCTTTGTCCTTATTTACACTTATGGTTTCTCATATCAGAGAAACAATTTGATGTGTACTGATAAGTGTCTGATTTATTTCACTTAATAGTATGTTCTCCAGGAACATCCATTTACACACGAATGAAAAAGGATGAAGGTACATTATATTGCTAGGAAATGAACAACCCTGAAACCCTCTCGTAATATTAGCCATTGGGCCAAATGTGTCTTTCGGAAAGATTTCCATGAAAAGTAACTTTTTCTCCACCAGGTATATCTAAAGATTTTTTTGTTTTGTGGTGCCGGGGATCGAACTCAGGCCCTTGCACTTACAAGGCAAGCACTCTAACCGCTGAGCTAAATCCCCAGCCCTATCTAAAGATTTTGAGCAGAAAAATTGTAGGAAAAAACCAGCGTTTAAAAAATACTAATAGAGAACCCTGAAATGTGCTTAACAACATGTCAGCTCTTTCTCTGTGCTTCACTGTAGAGGCTGACATATAACGAAGACATTTTAAGAAGACACATTTCATAATAATCAAGACTTGCCAACATACGTCACGAAGACAAAAACTATGAGACGAATTCAAGCTCTGAAATAAAGTGACGATAAAGAAAGATAAGGTTTTAGTAATTTCAAGGCAAGTAGAAGCAGAAACATGTTTGTATGTATTTTTATAGACTTTACATTGATTCTGTCCATTAGATTTTGACTTAAAAATAACATCTTAAAGATTATCGCTAAATGCATGATTTAATAAAGTTATTGTGTGTATACATATAATATTTACTAAGAAATAGTTTTAAATGAGAAATTAAATGTCTTTGAGGTACTATGTTTGGCACGAAAATATTTTTTTTGCCATAGCGTTCCTGATTGTTTAAAGTTGCTTTTTGATGAATTTTTACTACAAAATGTCAGCTTTACCTAAGATACCCTTTTCCTGTTTTTTCTCCTAATGCTGTTTTTTCCAAGATTATGAAGGACCAACTAGATGGCTTAATCCAGTGGAATTCAGTGTATATGTTAAAACATTTATGAAGAACTTACTTTTTTTTAACCAAGAACATGTATTAGTACATTGTATACATAATGTATCATAGTTATTTATAGCATAGTTATTTACATCATATACAGGTACAAAATAACTATGAAGAAGTTATTGTTAAATAAAAGCAATTAGTACTTAATCTTCAGGTACTTTTCTAAAAAGTTTTGTATCCCTCTTACATACTTTATTAGAGTGTGATACCATTTGATTTTCCCTGACATTAATAAATAATAGGCTTAAAAGTGTTATCTTTAAATAGTCAAAGATATTCTCTGATGAACCATGCAACTACTATCAATTTGTCATAATGTATCTACATCTGTTAGTGACTGCCATGACAATGCTGTATAACAAATCTTTCCACATTTAATGGTTTAAACAGTGAGCCTTTATTTTTGCTCAAGGGGCTGCAGGTTTGGTGAGTGGTTTTGCTACCTTAGCTTGGCTCATTCGTGGATCTGTAGTCAGCTACATGTCAGTTATACAGATGACACAGAATTAATTCCATTGGCTATGATGATTGAAAGAACTATTTTTACTCATTTTTACTCTTACACTCCTAGCCAACAGGCCATGGCATATGCTCACGGTGACACTGAGAAACAAGAAATAAAATGACTATTTATGGGAAAGCATTATCAAATGTTTATCTTCTACTTGAGTCACATTTGACCAACTAAGTCTTGGGGTTAATCTCAAAGTCAGAATAATTAGGCATTGATCAAGGATGTGGCTATATGGAGGCATGAAAAATTGAAAATGTTAGTGTAGCTGACCTGCAGAGTTTCTTTATTCTCCTTGTCCTGTTTATCCCTGTAACTACAATGTGACGTTAATTTCAGTCCTCATCACATCTTATTAAAACTATATTGTAACTTAATAGGTCTCTACTACAGATGTTTGCATAAAACAAATCCTGATATCTACTAGTTATTTCAAAATTGTCCTATATTTTGTGGGAGATTGTTGGAGAAAAATCTTAGAGTGCTTGACCTTCATAACAGAGCATATTCAGACGCTCCCTGATACGAAGGTAAAGTACATAATCTTCGGGTTCTCCTCCCAAAAGTGGGCATGTTCCATCCCATTTCCACTCTGCTCCTCACCCCTGGTCGAAACAATTGCCTCCTGAAGGCATCTTCTCTACTCTGGCCAATTTTACTAATTGTATATTATATAGTTTTAATTTCTATCATATTTAGAATTATTATTCAAGGGCAATTCAGACCAGTGTAGTTTCTCTAAAACATTTCCAGAGTAATATTAACTACTCTATATAACTGTACACAATCATATACATACGAAGAAACAAGCATACGTAGAAACACAGATGCCTACATGCACCTTGTAACTATAATAAAAATGTTTGCTTTCTAGAAAGATGAAGTGATTATTTTTTATTTATCATCTTACTATTTTAAAAGTCCAGACAAACCATCTCATATAATAAGCATTCAGATAGTAACAGAGAAGTCAATACACGATTATTGTCTAGGATATTTGATAGATACCCCAGGAAGAATAAATTCTCTATGTGTACAAATTATAAGTGCTCTTAGTAGAAAGGTATAAGAACAGACTTGGAAAAAAATGCAAATTGCAGTTTTAGAAACAACTAGATAAGCCTACTGTATAGAACTGATGTTTCCTATAAAGTAATGGAAAGAAATTTGAAATTTGTTGTGAGAATATTCAAATGCAGTTTAATAGAATTTGACTTTTGTGACAGTTTGAATGTTACTATGTAGATGAATCAAGCAAAAGGATGATCAACAATTTTTATTTCTTCTGAATAATTTCTATTTTCCAGTTCATACTTGTATAATTATGTCTGTAAATTGTATACGTTGTGTGATAATTTTCTGATTTTTTTTTAAAAAGGAAACATGATACTTGGCACAAATTGAAACCTTATCTTAGCTGAAGTGAAAGAAATATTTGACTAAATAACTCTCCAGTGATTCCTGGTATAGGTTACCTGATGCAAGGGATCTGATTATTACATTTTAAATGCAGCAATATGTGTAGTCATTAGCTTTGAATATAAAACTTTACTCTGCATTCAAAAGCCTGAGATATGACAGCCAAATAAACTCAAAGGAATAACTGACTTAATTCATGTTTGAAGCCACCCATAAATTATAAATATGTGAGTTAATGACATTTTTCGTCAGAGATTTATTTTCAAGGTGAATGACACATATGCGTTGTGATGTGTCACATGTCTCACTGTGAAGGTAAAACAAAATGGCTGCCTTGGAATCTACATTCTCAGAATATTTACTTCTAATATGAAGAGTCCCCGTGACACCTACTGTATTTAACTGTAGTCTTGTTGGTCAGAGCCATGACGACGACCACTGTCTTCATTCTTTCACCATGAGATATTGACCTTCTGGCATTGTCTGAAAGCTTGCTTACCATCTAGGACTTCAGAAGCTACAAATTGTCATGGGTCAAATCTGCTTTTCTTTATGTCTGCATGCTAAATTTTATGTGTTGTGTATCCCTTTTTTGGCTCAGAGCTGGTTATTTAGTATTCCTTATGAAAGAGAGACAAATTTGAACATGATTGGTGGAAATGTAAACTAGTACAAGAGCTATGGAAATCAGTGTGGAAATTCCTCAAAACACTGACCCTAGATATTCCACTTAACCCCGCTGCACCCTTTCTAAGTATCTTCCCAAACGAGTTAAAGACATCATATTACAGTGATACACAAATACTCATATTTATAGTAGCACGATTCATAATAGCTGCATCTTGGAGGTGGCCAGTATGCCCATCAACAGATGAATGAATAAAGAAAATGTGGTATTATACACAATGGAGTACTACTCTGCCATAAAGAAAGATAAATTTGAGTCATTTATAGGGAAATGGATGCACCTTGAGACCAATGTTAAGTAAAGTAAATCAGACACATAAGCTCATATTTCACATAGTTTCTCTTATGTGAGAAAACCAGAGTAAAAATAAAGATGGATAGTAAAAGACAGGAAGACAGATATTTCTCAAAGGGGAAGGGGATCAAGACATGGAGGCAGAAGGGTGGGAGGGGAGGGAAAGGAAATGAAAAAAGTAATTGAGATGCGTTATGTACATGTATCAACTCCATGCAGGGAATGTAAACATTATATACTTCATCATGTAAACATTATGTACAAAAAATGAAAGCAAATTAAGAAATGGATGGGAGAGGGAGAGAAGGGAAAGAAAATGAAAATATCAATTAAGACATGCTATGTACATGTAGCAATTTCCCACACTCCACACTAACATCATACAAGGTATTTAAACATTGTATACCGAACATAAGGAATGTAGACATTATGTACGAAAAAAAGGGGGGTCAAGAAATGGGAGGGACGAGAGGGAAAGAAGAAAAAAATCAATTGAGACATGATATATACACGTACCGATTTCCCACAAGGAATAAACATTATGTAGTATATGCAGGTACTGTACTAATAAAAAAAGAAAACGATTTTCAACATGGTTAAAGTCAGCAAGGCAAACTTTATTTAGTGTTTCTGCAGTAAAGGAAAGAGACTTCGCACAATTGAAATTAACTCTGGTCTATGCAGAGATGCCTGGCTATTTCAGAGCAGGGGTAGGGAGAAGAAATGAGGTGAGTGGGATCAACCAGAGTCGGGGAGATGGAGAATAGTGAAGTGTTGGGGGTGGGATTTGGTCGGTGGGATTAAGCCATCTGAGTTGGCTCACTGGCTCTTCACTGGTGGGGAAACAAACACTTCACAGCTTCCGGGCACCAGGTAGTTTTACAGTTTGGAGCAAATTCTCAGGGTGTTAGCCTCTTAGTATTCTCCCGAGACTGGGAGGAGGGGTGTGGGACCTCCTCACTGGTGGGAGGTTTGCAGGGCAAAAGGACGGCTGCTGAGATCCTTAAGGAGACAGTTCTGAGTGTGGACAGTGTATCTCGAGGGCCGCAGGATGAAGGCTTAAAACATCTTAAAGGATATGCTTCTGAGAAAAGTGAGGTCGCCACCCATAGTCAAATTTGGGCTAGATAAATAGTAGTTCATCCCTCAGCTTTCAGCTTTCTTAGACATTCAAGGACAATGAGTCTTGCAGTTCTTATAGGAAAAGGTGGAAGCCTAATTTGGGCGTGAGTTTAGAGAGAATCCTGATTAAAATTGGTCAAGGAGACAGTCTTGGTCCTCAGGAAGCCTGATGAGGAAGCATCCGTGCCTGTGATGTAAACTGTTGCAGCAGGAGCTTGTATTTCAAAAACCCACACAGCTTCCCATTTGGGAAATACCCCATAATGAGATGGTTACTTAACTGTTCTTGAACGCGAGGTCTCCAATGTACAGTCTTTGTCAATTACTGAATAGAAATCTTTAGTTTACATAACAAGAAACATTTCATTTTTCTTGATTTTAAGTGAAGTTTTTAATGGATTTATATTGCACTGCTATTTAAAGTTTTCATTAAATTTTGTTATCAATTTTGAATTTTTTTATCATTTTTCTCTAGAACTACAATGTCCTAAGAATTACAGTTAACTGATCGTATCAAAACCTGTCCTTCACACTGAGTGCCTTCATCACTCTTTTATTTATCTTCAATAACCTTTCTTTTTTTCCCAGCATCCTCCACTCTCTTACATCTCTCAAAACTGTAAAGTCTAAGAGACATGAGAAAATGGAATCATAAAATAAACATTAATTAACAAAGAAAGAATGAGAAAAGCAATAAAGGCCAAAAGGAATGTTTAAGAAGGTTACAAATGTACTAGACATAAATCAAGCTATACGAGGATGACTTTGAGTGCAAGTGACATAAATACACCCACAAAAAGACTATGATTGCTATCATGAACTAAATGAAGTAAAATAAACAAAATTCTAACATTCGAAAGCAAAATATATTTTGGTAACAAAGAAAAACCACTGTGACTCTCAAGACTCAGATAGATTACAGTGTTACATTGATATGTCTATACCCACATTTATAGCATCAACATTCATAATTGCTAAATCTTCCAAGCAATCGTGTCCATCGACAGATAAATGGATAGAGAAAAGCGGTATTAAACAATAGAGTACCACTCTGCCATAAAGAAATGTAGACTTGAGTCACTTTCAGGAAAATGGATGTACCTTGAGAACATAATGAAATAAATCAGACACACAAGTCTAAATGCAGTATTGTTTCTATTATGTTAGAACCCAAAATTATAAGTAAAGAGCAAAATAAATGACAGATAATAAGAAGTAGCCAGACAGATCTTTCTTAGATGGGAAGATGCTAGAGAGATGGAGGGAGGAAGGAAGGAAGAGAAGGAAAGGGGGCAAAAAAATGAATTAAGTTTCATTAGGTATGTGTACCAACTCTGCACAAGCTATGTAATTCTTATGTACTGCAAACATATACTAATAAAACATTTTACAAATTTAAATAGGTGCTTCAGCAAAGAAATGTCAACATTTAATAAAAGAAGACTTTACTTTCCCAAGTGCTGCACCAAGAATGTAAAGATTAAGGTTTATTCCCTCACAGTGTTTGTAACCAGTTCAGGTAAAACCATTTCAAAATGAAAATAATACCAAAAATTAATTCTGCAGGAGACAAGACTAGCATATTTAGTAGGTTTTTTTGTGAACTAGGACAGTCAGAGGAGTCTCTAAGGAGAAAGGGAAGAAGTGATTTCAGAGTAAGAAAATCTAAGAAAAAGCTTTTAAGGAACAATTTGAGAGGAATCAATTCAGTGGTTGTGTCACATAAGATTTCCTTTGGAAAAAACAAGAAACGAGGCTTGGGTAAATACTTTATGAAATACTGTGAAAAATCATCTTTAAAAATGAAAAAAATATTTAAAGAGTCATCATGGTAATATAGAAACATGGAAGAATCACCATACACTTGTCCTTTCTGCCACATGTTCTATCTGAACATATGAATTCACATGATCTCCAATTAATTTCATTCATTTAAGATCGTTTAATAATTTTCTATTTTATTTATTCATAAAGGAGAGAAGGGCATATCTTTGAAGAAAAGCAAATCAGAGGTAAAATGGAAAAAAGCCATTGACAATAGGACAAGTCTCAGCCTATTTGAAGAAAAGGAGCCAGATTCCTAAGATACAATTGTATTCATTGGGAAACACAAGCTTTTAAGATATTAGACTAATATTTCAATAAAAGCCTTTTTCTGAGGTATGACAATAAAACTAAGTTCAGAGGACCAATGTCTTTGTGAATCTCTGGAGCTATCCTTAATAGGAAAAGTACAGCTTAATAGTATTGTTTTTCACCAAGAAGTGCTTTCAAAGAGGATGACACTCCTTTCTTGTGGTTAGCCACTCCCACCCTGGGAAAGTATAAAAGCCCGGGTGCTGATGTTGCCACTCATTCTCAGAAACTCACCCTCAACACTCAGACCCATCCTCAACTCCTGACACCATGAGCTACTACTACGGCAACTACTACGGTGGCCTGGGCTATGGCCTTGGTGGCTTCGGTGGCCTGGGCTACGGCTACGGTTCTGGCTATGGCCTTGGTGGCTTCGGTGGCCTGGGCTATGGCTATGGCCTTGGAGGCTATGGTGGTTATGGCTACTTCCGTCCTTTCTATGGCAGATACTGGTCCTCTGGATTCTACTGAAAATGCGGTCGTATGCAGCCATCTGTTTCCTGAGTGAAAATCATCCCTAAAACTGCTATCCTCATCCCTGCTGTTCTGCAGACACGAAGATTTCTTCCTTTTTCTCTCTTTGATATGTGTGGTCATGTTAATTCAATAAATATTCTTTGTTAACATTCTGAATCTTGTTTCACTTATATATTGGCACTTAGACTTTTCATTTGTAATTTTGGTGTATTGAGTAATATTTTTATTTGAAAAATACTTTCTGTGTAGAACTATCTACTTTCTTAGATAACTGAACAGAGCAGAAGCACCTGACTCAGTTCTCCCTGTTCAGGCTGGAACGGGGGTGTGAGCTGGTCAGGTCCCCGCGCCTTTCCCTCTCATCTCACTCTGCTCCCCTTTGCACCCCACAGGACTGGGGCAGTTTGCCTCAGTGTCCTTCTTGGCTATCTAGCACTATCCACCGTGGTTATTAAACTCCCATTTTCTACCGCAACTCGAGTGCATCCACTTCAGAAAAATACTGTTGCATTTTTGAAGAGCAGAGGGTTAGATTAGGGTGTCTACGATCAGGATGGGAGGGATCTGGGTCCATTATTCCCGTACCCAACAGTCACAGCAAGCCTTCCAGAAGATTCCCTGGCTCGGCCCCCGTGCTCAGAAATATCCTGCAACCTGCTACATAAACAGCACTTCC
The DNA here is from genome assembly GCA_004026905.1 of Hystrix cristata. Taxonomy (NCBI): domain Eukaryota; kingdom Metazoa; phylum Chordata; class Mammalia; order Rodentia; family Hystricidae; genus Hystrix; species Hystrix cristata. Next base: position 48,721 of record PVJO010007985.1, on the reverse strand, counting down.
CAGGTGCTTCTCAGGTTTTAGTTTAGGAGGATCCCTTCTGTGCACTGGCCACCCTGTGCTGGAGCCCAGACCCTGTTCAAATAGGCTCACTTTGTCTTTCTGTAAACTTGCTTGTTATTTTCTTCTCAGATAGTGTGGGCTCCAAAAGTCCTATAAATCTGCTTGGGGTTCTTATTCTGAGCAGTGTGGACTTGGTAGTTGGTTACCAAAGAAAGATAAAGAAACACTTAGAGATGTTAAGACCAAAAACCTCCAGAGACCAGCAGCTGAGAAATACCAGCAGGTGAGAAATACCAGCAGCTGAGAGCAGAACTCAGTACAGTCAGCCTACAGTGTCAGGCACACACAGACTTTGGACAGCGGTGGCTGGGACAGCAGCTGGTTGTGCCACCTGCTGACATCCAGAACTACCTGGTGACTTCAGGACTGCTAGCAGAGCTGCTCTTTGGTGATTTACGAAGTCTAGCTAAGTGAAGCAGAAGAACACTAGGCTGATTTTTAAAATGACAACACATAAAGCTGACTGTAGTACCTAGTGTACGCGCTGGTTTACATTGCTCATGGTTATAAGCAAAAGGCACAATGTATTATGGTCTGTAAATTTGTGTAATGGCCTGTAAGTTTGTGTAATTTTGGGCAAATTCTAATAAAAATCTATTAAAAAATATAATGATACACACTTCTAGCCTGCATGTCTTATATGCTCAGACATTTCTCATTTTATTGTCTGACATTCTGCAGAACTAATTATATTTAGATATCCAAAATCTTATGACTGTATGAACACTTGATCTGTGCAATCATTCATTCAGTAATACTTCTTTTCTGACCTCAGTATCTCAGGAAAGGGAATTTTTAAAAGACGTTTATCCTTTAAATATTGTCATTTGCAAGCTTTACAAGGAAGACCTGCCTGTGCTTGTGGCTGGGTCTGTGCTCTTCTGCACCTCGCCAGCTGCATCTACATGAAAGAAAACAAACACTCCTGACTTGGCCTCTGTACCCAGAATGCCCAGTCATATTCCCTTTTCATAAACGAGAGCCCAGATAGTCTTTCTCCATATTTAGTGGTTCCTCGCCTTTGCCTTATTTTAAGTTTTACCATTCAACTTTTCGTGTTTTACTCTACTTTTATGTACATATAAAGAATATTAAGAATTCACTGTGAATCAAGGTTTCTACACTTTTTTTTCCTGATCTTCACATTGAGTATCTCAATACTTCTTTGTCACTGTTTTATTTATCTCAAATAGCTTTTCTTCTTTTATTTCTGTGTCCTCTGTTCTCTTATATCTCTGAAGACCCAGATCAAATTTAATTTCCTCAGTAGACTCTAATTTAGAATTTATTAACCAATTTTTTTCTTTTACTTGGATATATTTTTGCTTATATATCTTATTATACATCCAAATGCTGATATCTACTAAAATAAATTTTATTCCCCATTTTTCTCTCCCTCAACTTTAGATCAGCTGTGAAGAAAAAAATTGTCATCATTCCATGATACTCTAGATGTTTTGTCTCTTTTAAAGTAGTGGGGCAGTTAACAGCCAGGGTCAAGGTTAAAGGAACTCTTCTTCTTGCAGAAAATATCTATCAAAGAAAAAATAAAAAACTTTGAGTGTATAACTGAGTATAACTTTATATAACTCATGAGAAACTTGAGGAGAAGACAATGGTTCTGTTAACTATGTTGATAAATATTTGATCATAAGAGTGTAGAATGACCTACTTTCTCACATTATAACAGCACAATGACAGGACTTCAGTAAAGTAAGTGCAAGTGGATACATGATATGAGATCTAAAAGATACAGGTTCACTCTGAGGCGGAGTATTAGCGAAGACCAAAGTCAGGAGTAAATAAGAATATCAAGAAGATATTAAAATATTAGCAGTGTGGTATCTATAACTACAGTACATTTTTTAAAAACCAAATATATATCCACATCAACCGAAATCTTTACAGTAAAGAATTTTTGCCTCAGTTCTTATTATGCTGTAAATTATGCACCACTCTCCAGAAAAATCAATGAACCATACCTAGAGGAAAAACAAAGCAAAAATATATATTCTGCATAGATAAAGCAATTATCTGAACCTGAATCAAGTATATTACAGACAGAATTAATAATATGGAAGGTAAAATAACTAGGATTAATACATTAAGGGCTCTCATGGTAAAAGTGCATACCATTTGAGAATACATGAGTGATATAAAGAGAAATATGGAAACTATGAGGCCAAATCATAAAGATACTCAAAATATACAAGCCACAGCAACATGAATGAAGAATATCCTGGCAGTACAAACCAGTACAAATCAGAAAGAATCAATGACCTTGAAGACTGTTTGACAGAAACTTGCCAAAAACTGTAAAGAAAAATCAAACATAAAAATAGCAACACACTCAAGAATATTGAATCTATATTGAAATGTGATATTTACATTATTGTAATATGAAAATGAAAAGAAAGAATGAAACAGAAAACCAATAGTTGAAGTTCAGGCAATACTAGTAACAAGGTCTTTATTGGGTAAAGGAATGTGTGGTTAAAATATTGTAAGAGAGAAGAGAGGCGAATTTAGAATAATGTGTTACTAGGTATGTACATGAAGTGAGGCTGGGGATTTAGCTCAGTGGTAGAGCACTCGCCTAGCAAGTGCAAGGCCTTGAGTTCCATCCCCAGCACCTGCCCACAAAAAGGTATGTACATGAAGTACATGTGAAGTAGTACTCAAAATAACTAAGAATATATATTATAAGCTCTAAAGAAACACTGAAAATATGTATGATTGACATACCTTTTAAGAGTTGTGATAAAATAGAATCGTACCATAAAGATTAATTAACAGGGAAAGAAGGAAAAAAGAAATAAAGGTCAAATGCAATTAATAGAAAAGTTACAAATGTGCAGGATATTAATTAAACTGTACAATAACCACTGTGAGTCTAACTAACATGATACAACTAAAACACTATGATTACTACTGTGAACTAAAAGTGAAATAATAAAATCCCATATGTCCAAAATCTAACTATAAATTGACAAGAAAGAAAAACTTGCTGTAACTATCAAGACTCAGATTATATATATAAGTATATAGAAAGATAAATTTTGCAGGCTAATCAAGTGGAAACTGAGGTTCTTGTCTAAATTTCATAAAAAGCTACTGTAGGTCCAGGAGAGTCATCGAGAACAAAGAAAAGCAGTGAACAGTAATTAAGGTGAATTCTCCCAGAAAATATAATAATTCTAATCTGTATATGATGCTAAATCTTTAGGTTTCTGGCCAAATAGTCTCTAGCATGACTCCCCCATTCTGTTGTGTAGGAAAACAGACTGACAGTATGCCAATAAAATGGGTGTTTTTATTTCAATTAAATTTTATTCATAATTACAGTCACCGGTACCCCTCTCTGGCTATAGTTTGCTGACTTTGGAGTCAGAAATAAAATAAAAATCATTAGTGGGCATGTAATATTTGTAGAAATGAAGTTTCCTTCATATTTTTTGTGAAGTAATTTCATCTGTTACCAATTCTACATACTTTTTAACATAATTTAACTCTATTCTACTCCATACTATTCTGATTTTGTAGCATGTAACAAAGTTTTAATAATATGAGAGGTCACTTTTTATCCGTCCTAACGTATATGCAATTATGTTTTAGGAATTTTCATGGTTAGACTTTCTCAAAATAGGAGTTAGTTCAAGGGTAGCCAACCATCCAAGCTGACTTATGACTTAGTTTTGCCTGGCACTTGATCTGTTTATTCATTGCTTAGGTTGGTAGAGTCTCAGAAAAACTGGCGGCTGAGCACTCAGGCTTTTTCTGCCACTGGCTCCTCTAAATTGGATTTTGTGCTCTAAAATTTAAGATTTGACTCCGATTCTACTCCCACAATGACAATATTGAATTATAATACATACTTTATTGTCTATTTATTGTCCATAACAGAGGCACTATGACAGTAAGAATTACACATTATTCACCTTTCATTATTTAGGTATGGTAGGTAAATTTAGAATGCAGTGGAGAGAAGGGATAGATAAAAGAAAAGAAAAGAAAAAAGGAAGAAATGAAGAGAGAGACCTTTAGTAAGTAAACTACAAATGAAATAATATAATTATGGTTTTAGTCATTAAACAAGAATAACAGAAATTTATAAATAGGTCTTGAAAATTTTGGTAGGAACATTCAATTACTTTTTAATTCCTTTTGATATACAAACTTAAAATAATACTGTTAGAAGAATTTTAAAATATTTATTGCTCTCACCTAAACATGTTAGAAATATTACATACTGGTGATTTTAATTGCACACAGTAATTTCCAGCTCAAATTCTCATGCCTAAAATACTTTCACTATAAAATTAAAACTCAATCCAGGAAATGTGTGCTAAAAATACGTGCTTGAAGTATTTCACAAAATTTTACTTACCTACATTGCTCTTCTTTTATATTTTGGATTTTCATATAAAAGAAATCATGAGATATTTATCCTTTGATTTATTTCATAGCATTATGATCTCATAATCCATCTGTTTCTCAAAGAATGACTCAAATTTATCTTTCTTGGTGAATGAGTAGTACTCCAGTGTGTTTATGCAGCAGATTTTAATTACACATTCATGGCTTGATGGGCATATAAGCCACTTAAGTAATTTAGCTACTATGCATTGAACTGCCGTAACTCGAGTGCGTATGTATTACTGTAATATGAAGACTTCAACTCTTTCAGGAAGATACCCAGAAGAGGAACAGCAAAGAAAAAGAGAAGTGGTAGTAAACAAGGAAATAGAATTTGTGGAGATGGGAAGGAGATCTGGGAAAGACGGAATATGGGCTGGGGTGAAGAAAAAAACCGATCAAGATGCAAAATACACATGCACCAATTTCTCAAGATGAATATAATTATAGCGTTTTGTATTACAAATACACCAACAATAAAAATTGAATGATGTGAAACCTTTTAAAAAAACATTATTAGTTACTAAATAAGTTTCTTTCTGCCATTTTAAATGAATTCCAATTTTACACAGTATCGTAATTTAATGATTTACAGATCTAGCTGGGGTCATGGATCACTTAACAGGGATACATTCTGAGAAATACATGCATTGGTCTGTTTTGTCACTGGGGAACCGATACAGAGTTTACTTGAGTCAACCTGGATGGCACAGCCTGCTACACCTCTAGGCAAGGTGATACAGCCTTTCGCTCCTAGGCTACAGATCCGTGGTGAGGACAGTAGGGAAATGTAATACGTGCCAAGGCAAGTACTGTGTGCCTAAAAATATTTAAATGTACAAAATACAGTAAAAATATAATGTACAAGGTAAAGATTCCAGATCTGGTTTGGGCACTACTTATGATGAAGTTTGTAGGTCTGGAAGTTGTTCCGAGTGAGTGAGGGAGGGAGAGACTGCAACACTACTGAGTACTCCTACGGAATATTATAGATGCTACATTTGCATGACATTAAATGAATGCAAATGATTTCTCCAATTTCAATTTAATATGACTGTAATTTTTGCTTTAACTTTTTAGTCTTTAAAACTTTTCTCCTGTACAGTATTTGGCTTAAAACACACACACACTGTTTGCCAGCACAATTTTTCTTTACATCCTTATTCTGCATACTTTGGCTTGAGATTCCAATGGAGGAGTGTCACTCTTTTCAGAAATATGTCCGCGGTGGTTTGCTTAGTTTCTTTCTGCTTTTCATTATAGATTTGTTTGTAAGCAAATAATGTGCCACGAGTAATCTTCTCTTGTAATGATAACCTTTCAATATTGGCCTCTATGTGTTTAAATTTTTGAGGTTCTCACTAAGATCTTCAAAAGTGCCTCGTAAATCTTTCTCTGAAATTAGCTAGAAATTCTTTCTCTTCTTCTTCTTCCTCTCTCTCCTCCTTTTATCTTCCTCCAACTTCTCTTCTTTGTTGGTCTCCTCCTTTTCTTCTCCCTCCTACTCTTCTCCTGCTCCTTCTAATTCTCCTTCTTCTCTTTCTTCTTATCTCTTCCTCTTCATCTTCTTCCCTTTCTCCTCACCTTCCTCCTCTTCCTCGCCCATTCTCCTTCCTCCTGCTGTGTATTCTGCTTTATTCCAATAACTCATTACTTCACTCCCCAGGAACCGCCTCTCTGATCTCAACAATGTCAATTTCATTTACCCGATTAAAGTCATCTGGGTCGTTTCAACCACAGCCTTATTGACTTCTGCAACATTTTCATCCTTGGCAAATTCTTTGAAGTCATGGACAAATTTTTTGAGTGCTTTCTTCTAGATGCCACTTATAGTCTCCTTGGTGACATCACCTCAAGCCCAGGCAAAGTTCTAGATGTAGTTATGGCTGATGTAATCCTCCTAGAATTGTATTAGCCCTTTTCAGTGTCTCCCTTATATGTATCAATATGCTGGGAACAGCTTCTCCTCAGTTGGTAGCCCTTAAAAACTGCTATAAATTACTGACACACTGTTAGAATCAAAGTAGTGTTGTTATGGAGAGAAGCATCATTTTGATTGTGATAAAGATTACCAATAAAGGGTAAATTGTGTAGGAATAATAAATAAAATCTTGAAAGACATGCCATTTTCTGAATAATATCTCTCCATTTTTCTGGAATGGTAATTCAAGAGTGACATCTTGAAGGAGACTCCAGAGCTTCCATTGCTCCAGTAGCGACAGTGTGTATTTGTTGCTACAGTTGAAGGCTCTGGAGTTTTCATTGTGACAGATCAGAAATGAGTTGAACTTGTGGACAAGACTGTTGTTATGTCTTAAAAGCCTTGTAACCTGGCATTGGCTTGGTTTAATTATAAATGAAAATTCTTTACAGCATCCATTCCAGAATTAAGAAGTTTCATCCATATTGAAGAGCCACTCTGATAATTAATTTTCATACACAACCAAATTATCTAGAGTTTCTAAAAATTCCTCAGCTGTTTTCACACTGGCAATCATAGACTTAAAATCCCCTTTCATCTTATGACAGCAATAACGATTCTTGCATCATTTATGTCACCCAAAACCAGCAATAAATTCAACATTGTAGCTCAATCTAGTCTTTTCTTTTAATATCCCATACAGCTTTTGCTAATCCTGTGACCATAATGGAGCTGTGAGGGCCATGTTTCTGTGCGTGGCCTTCAGTCCAGGTCATCTGAAGTTTCTCCATATCTGATAAAGACGCTTCTTGAATTTTTATTCATCTCACCCACCCCCATATCTCATTACATTCAACAAAGCAGAGCCATTAATAGCTCTTGTTCTTATTCTTCAAGATCATCACTATAGTGAAAGGGGAAATTCTGGATGAGCAAAATATCCAATTTTGTGGTCCTTAATAACTTTTAAAGTTGTTCCCAGGCCATGCACATCACCGCTTCTTACTGGCAACATTAGTAGAGTTTCTGCTGCACCAAATCTGCATACTTGAGGGCCACGATGAGCAAAACAACATGGAGTTAAATCAAATAGGGAAAATGATACAATCAAGAGATACAGTGAACATGGAATGTACCAGGCTGCTATCTGCTTAACCTGGTATACTCTTTTAAAGTATTTTTTATGAGCAAAAGTATATTCTAAGAGTAAAAATATATAGTAGTGAATACATTAATGAATAATGTAGTATTCTATTACAATTATCAATTATTATATTCTGTGCTCAATTGTATTGCTATTCTTTCATAGAAATGACAATGTGGTAGATTTGTTCACTAGGATGTCATATGAGTAATTAGTTTTTCTGGGACCTTATGATGACTCAGTGTCACTCAACAATAGGAATTTTTGAGCATCGCTATAATCTCATGGGGTCACCATTTTATATGTGGGCCTACATGGACTGAAATGTCTTTATGCAGCTCATGAACATAATAAGAATCGTTTCATTTGGTGAAGAGCAATTACCAAAGAAAAGACTTGAATTAGAGGCACACTGAAGTGATGTACCCTGAAGCCTTGAAGCCGGGCGTAGAATGGACTTGAAGGACTGAGTTCCGGCTGGCTTTGCAAAGTTCATCAACTCTTACTATGAGCACAGGAGGTTTTGTGGAAAGCAAGCTCAGCAGGGACATGTAAACTTCCTTAATTGGATCTCTTCTAATTAATAGAATAGTTTAATTGAATTTTACTTCTACTGTAGTAGGGCAGCCTTGGTTTTGAGTAAACTGGAAGTAAATCAGCAGGGTTTGGGTCACCCACCAGAGGGAGTTTAAAACCCTTCTTCAGATACTAGTTCACACACAGAGGAATTCAGACACTTTCATCCTAACTCTGGAATCGACACTGGGAACGACTGTGAAGTCCGACCTTCGACCATCCTTGTCTGGACTCAGGCTCAGCTTGTCATGGTGGAAGCCCCCAAGACTTAGGCTGCGACTTTGCTTTAGCTATGGAGGTCTCGGCTCTGACCTTAGGGATGCAGATTTTACTTCTGCTGAAAAATTTATTTAAATTTCCAAGCATTAGAAACAGAAAACTCAACTTCTGGAGTCTTTGCTCTAAATGGTTTTCTAATAAATTCTTCATGGATTCTATCAAAAATCTTACTACCCTAATATGAAATTTCACAAGAGCTAGATTTGGCTATAAAAACAGCAGAGTGAGAAGCAAAATTGTAGTTTCTATAGTTAAAACTGGGGTTTATCTTTGAACCATTAAATTGCTAATACGTAACTGTGCCACTTCATCTTCACTGTCAGTTTGACTGGATCAAGAAACACTTGAGGATATAACTTGATCATGGGAATGCAATACTCCTTGCTGGAGTAGCACCCTGCCGTTCACAGCTGTACCCCAATCTGAAGAGGAGAGTTATCAGGAGGATTCCTTTGGCAGGTTAATATACTAAAGACTAGGAAAGAAAAGAACATCTCTTGAGCTTGGCTGAAGATTTGCTTTCCTATAAATGGCGGAGTAAAGAAATTCGGCTTTTCCAAAGGCTTCTACATCCTAAATCCACTCTATGGTGATGTAGAACTGTGTGCATAGTAGAATCAAATAAATGTATATTAATTCACTCAGCAAGACTTACTGAACATATACTTTATGTGTGAGAAATTCTATGGCTAAAAAAATATTTCCAAAGCAGACTTTACCAGATCTAATTATCTAGTGGAGATTCACATATCTTCAGATGCCTACGACAAAACATTGTACCATCAACAGTAGGAGAAGGGTAGAGGCAAATCGATTTTTAATGAGTGTTAAAATGGAACTGAAGGAACTTTTTTTCTAAAAGCAAAATGATAGTATCATTCATGTAATGAACACAATCTACCCAGTATTGAAATTCAGAAATACCAGCAGGTCGTTTGTGTCATCCTGTTTTGAGATGTGCTGAAAATATCTTATGAAAAGAAGAAAGAAAGCAAGCAAGAAAGAAAATGTACGAGTGGAAACTATGAAAGTTCTGAAGCCCTGAAAAAAAATGATAAATATGAAGTCTACAGTCATGACGAAGACATTCTAAACAGAACTGGAACCAAAGAGCATGAAATTAGGGCCATATTTGCTGATGCACCAAAGCAATAGCTATGAGGTCTCTGTTTACTGAAACAGAACACGTTACTGTGATTTTTGATGTGCATAATGTGATATAAGTACAGTAGAGAGAGTGCCTAAAGCATCATAATTAACACAGGTGTTCAAATGCCTTTCGGCATCAAATCTCAGCTCCACACGATGAAGTATTCTGCCGTATCTGTGGGTGTGGCAGCTTCTGCAGACCAGGGGCTGGAATGACGCTGATCGTGGTAGTTATGGATATGGATACTGCCACATAGTTTGCTGTGGAAGATACTGTTAGCTCAGGTTTCTGCTGAGACTTGAAATAAAAGATTGTCGGAAGAATGATCCATTAACAAAATCCAACTTTTCAAATGTTTCATTCTACTTCATATATCCTAACTTCGTAGCAGTCAGGGAAGATAAATTATGGAGTTTACAAGCTTGTTGGCATAAGATTTAAGAGCTGTCAGTGTATGTACAACTGTTCAATAGCAATTTAAGCTTAGACTATAAATATTGGATATTTTACCACAACAGTTATTTCTTCTTTGACTCTCACAGTACTAATTTTTCATCTGAAATTTCTGCAATGTATTTCACATTGGGAAATGTCTCTATAATCATTTTCTGTTGAATGTGTCTAATATGGCATTGCAGATATGGTCCTGGCTTTCGTCATCTATCTCTTCCTCCCTGTTGGAGGATATTTGAAATAAAATATGCTTTACTTTTGAGTATACAATTTATTCCCATTATTAAATCTATGAATAACAAATATCATTTGAGAGAGAGAGAATCTTTCCCAGTTGCTATTCTTCAGTATTCTGTATTTGTGAGTCAAAATCCAGATTTCTCGGCCCAAGAAGCTTTCTAATTATCACTGAAGGTACTTATGAAACAGTTAATATGTCATACGCCTTTTTGAACTCTTAATCAAAATAAGTCCTAATTTATGGCAGTGATTTTTGCACGCTAAAATTACTGAATTCAGTTTATAAATAGTCTTAATCATAAGATTAATTTATTTGGACCCTTGGTTTCTAGTTGCATCCATGTTATTCTGGATCGCCAAGAGGAAACTTACATCAAGGAACTGTACAATGCTTCATACTGTGTGACCGAAACAAAGGGTCTACTGATCCTGCCATACAGTCCCTATATTTAGTTTCTTCTGACTACCTTCCTTGTGAACCATTTGTGAGGTTTGTGTAATGTAATCTGTTCTTTAATCAGGGATATTAGGGAACAATTTTCTTTCCTACAATTTTTATTATTTTTCATTTTCATATTATTTTATTTTAAAATTCATTAGTATATGTTCATTAGTATATGTTCAGGAAATGATAAATATATCCATCATGGGGATATATATGTGTATCACCTTGACCCCTTTTTGCTTCTTTTCCCCTCCTCTTCCTCCTGTCTTCCTCCATTCCAAGATCTCCTTCCCACCTCCACAGTCTATCTCCACATTTCTATCACCTTTCTTTTATTTCAAATTAAGCATATTAACAGAATGTGCTGATATATGACTCTATATACCAAAAACTTAGCATTACTCTCTCAGGAGTCTAACGCTGTCTAAAATTTTGATTTGGTCATTATATAGAAAATCATAATGAAAATTGCACTAGTACTTCTTTGGAATGTTTTTATATAAAAGGCATATGAAATTTTGCATAAATACACATTAATCTAAATTATAGTCCACTGAGTAAGAAATATATTACTTTTCATTTTCACAATTCTAATGGGAAATAATATTATATAAGTGTGATTTTAATTTGCTTTTCCTTGACAACTCCTAAACTAGTGATATTGAACATTTTTCATTATCTTCTGAGATATTGATAAATCTTGCTATTTAATGTGCCAAGTCTTTGGCATGTTTTCCTTTTGACATTTAAGATACCAAGGGATCTTTACTCATGGTATTATATATCTACATCTATATCAAAATTTTTTGGTGCTTCTGGGGATTGAACCCAGGCCCAGGGCCTTTGTACTGGGCTATAGTCCCAGTTCTTTTTTTCATTTTATTTTGAGACTGCATCTTGATAAATCACTCCCTTGCCTAGAGTGGGTTCAAACTTGCAATCCTCCTGCTTCAGCCTCTCAGAGACTCATGAACCTCACACCAAATTCCCTCACTCATGCTTCTTTATTATGTCATTTCATTACTGTGCCTTCATTTTGTAAACTTTAAAGCTAATGTAAAATTTTAAACATTTCAGAGAGCCTGGGTAGTTGGGGCATCTTTTCAAGAATGGCTAATAAACTATTAGCAGACAAGAAAGAATATTTAGAAGTTTCTTTAGAATAACTGTTTTTAGAATAGATTCATAAAATCAAAAAGAAATATTTTATGAGGTAAATAAAAAGAGAGAGAAAGAAGCATTAAGATAAGTAAGTGGAGGTCAGAGAGGGATTAAATATTGCCAAATTCATATGTTTTCACCTGACTATTTCTAATAAATACTGAAAAAACAGGAAGAAAAATGAAAGCTAGAGTGAGAGTGAAAATAGAGGTCGCATATGCATTGTTGGAAAGGTAAAGAAAGGAAGAAATTGACTGCAGTGCACAAAAACAGAGGTAGATGCAATCTGCAATTTTAGTAAGACTCTGAATAGAAGTAATTATAGGTGACAGTTTTGGGATTTGGAATAAAAACTGAACTGCTACTACAATAAGCCAGGACATGAGAAGGATTTTGTGCCCTCAATTTCTGGAATTAATTGTTATGTATTTTGCAGCCAAAAGACTCTGCAGCTGGGGAGTAACCCAAAAATATTACAAAGGTTATTATGAATAACATGCAAAAAATCTACCTTCTTTTTTTGAGTCTATGGCTAATGAACACAGCAGACTATTATAAAACCTTGATTTAAAGTGTTGTCTTCCATCCTGATTATAAGCATTTTCTTAAATTCTCACCTTGATAAATAGGTTTGTGTTTTGAAACATAGATTTAGCATTTGTGGACTGAGAACATACACTTTGATTTAGCCGGGTACGGAGTAATTTGTGAGATAAGAGAACACAGGAAATGTTTCATTATAAACAGGTACACCAAATGCAGATGATGTAATAGTCTCGATAATGCACCATTTTATGTAGAGTTTGCAATGTGTGTATTTTGAGGAGTCAGCCATTTCTTCTCATAAAAGCAGCAAAGCAGTAAGTTCAAGGACAGCCTACATAGAATATTGAGCAAGCTGTAGTCATTTTATTGAGAATGAGTGCCTCTCTGTGTGAAGAGATAGCAGATTAATGAGTTGTAAAACTGAAGGCAACATCTAGAGTGATACAGAAGGAGAATATGTGTATGACTCATCCTGTGCCCCGACAACCATATATAAGCACCTCTCTGCCCACACTGACATTCACACTCAGGGTTTGGCTTTGACCAGCAAACCGAACTCATCACCTCTGATACCATGAGCTACTATGGCAACTACTACGGAGGCCTGGGCTATGGCTATGGAGCCTTCAGTGGCCTGGGCTATGGTGGCCGGAGCTATGGCTATGGCAATTTCCGCAGACTGGGCTGGAGCAGTGGCTATGGGGGTTATGGATTTGGCTCTGGCTTTGGAAACTATGGATATGGCTTCAGCCGCCCATCCTACTATGGAGGATATGGATTCTCTAGCTTCTACTGAAATCCTGCCTTGGTAAACCAATATCTGAGGCAGTAAGAAGATTATCCAACCTGACTCTCATACCTAAATGAAACACGATCACCTTGGACCAAGCAGAGATGAAGAACAGTTAGCATCTAATCTGAATATTTATCATCTTAAAATTGGCTATATCATGGTATCTGATGTCCCTATTTGTACTTTCTTAAATGTACATTTTTTCAGTTTTCCTTACCATAAATTATTTTAACTTCAAACAGCATACGTGGCTTTTATTTTTTTATATTTATTTTAATATACATGGCAAATTTTGGATTTACTTGGTAATTGAGATGGACTAATACACTTTTTAATTGAGAGACTGAATAATATACTGTGTAAAGTTTTCAATGTTTAGACTAATACCACGCTGGATAGGGCAGAGCCTTCTAAAAGTGAAATAATTTCCTAAGAATTAAAAATGGCATGAGCAATGAAATCCAGACTGGAAGCCAGCTCTCATGCCAGACATCAGCTCTCTGCTTCCCTTAGACTCAGCATCCCACTGCATATGTATTGTCCTTTTCCAACTAACCAGTGCGATGTCCTGTCATGTCTTTCTCTGAAGACTTAGGTTATCTTGGCAAATTGATCACCTCTATTCATTCTGATTTTTAAATATTCTATCATACAATCAAGAACTTACCAATTTTGAATTTAGCTGTAGCTAGGTAACTACGAGTTGTGAATAACACCAAAGTTAGACTGAATTAAAAAAAATTGTCACAATGCATTTGAAAATTTTGATTTACTTGCTGAACGTATGAATGGATTTGTTGAGCAGGATAGTATTACCATTTGTTTCACTCACATAAGTGAGGTGTAGTTCTAAAAGGAATATCCCTGAGTGGGTGTATCTTTCTTCACTGGGGGACCACACCATTTAGTTTGACTGAGCAAAACAGAATTTCATATAAAACCCTTTTCTTCCCTGAATGCTTAGCAGCACCACAGTCTGAAGAAAACTTTTGTATATCTAAAGTGTAATGGTCTGTAATTTTTTGTAATTTTGGATACATTTTAATACAAATTAAAAAAATAAAGTAGAATGATCAATATGATTATTTGAAGACGGTATTCAACACTCATAGTACAATGAAGTTTTATTGTATTATTGTATTGTTGTATTATTATTAGATTGTATTGATGAAAAGACAGACCAGCTCCAGAATATATTTACTTCCAAAGAAAAGCTATTACTTGCTTTCAAGAGAATGTATCACAGCATCTTCAGCCCCATAACTCGGGAAGGATCTGTAGCAGCGCTTGACTGAGTGACATTATTAAACCTGTTTGATTTGTGATTTTACAGCTCCAATTGACTTTATGAGAATCAAATATTCAAATTAACAACTGTATCTGTTTCGTGTGTGTGTGTGTGTGTGTGTGTGTGTGTGTGTGTGTGTATGTTGGGTATCGAACTCAGGATCTCGTGCTTGCTAGGCAAGCACTCTAACCACTGAACTAAATCCGCAGCCCTAACAACTGTATTTTAATTTAGGATGCATTATAAATCAAGGCAGATTTTGCAGAGACGAAAAAGAAAAATTAAAACAATAATATGCAAGGTAGTCAAAATATTCTTAATTAGGACAGAAAGCATTAAACATAAAATAAACATATTAATATATTGGATTCTATTATTTTAAGAAACTCTTTCCATAAAAATAAGCATCATTTTAAAATGAGGAAACAAATCAAATACTGGGAATAAACATTTTCAAAGCAAAGATCTGTCAAAATATCAGTGGGTTGAGAACTCCTACAACATAATGCTAAAGTATTAAAACCCATTATGGAGAAAATAGTTGACAAGCATTTTTAAGAGACTAGAAATGGCCAATAAGTATATGAAATTGTACCCAATATCACTACTTATTAAGTAATCCTCAAACTAAAGCGATATTCAGATATTAGTAAATGCCCACAGGATGTCAAACTCAAATTGTTTCAAAATGGCAAACACTGTCCAAGATGTGGGACAATTAGAACTTTCTTGTTAGGTGGACTGAAAATTAAAAAAATTTTTTTTGAAAACCATTGACAAGATGTACTGAAGCTCATGTTAAAAGGTAGAAACTCTAGAGAATAATATTGACCAAAAGGGAGCAATGGAAACATTTTGGGATTAGGCCTGCTGAGGGTCAGTAGAAGAAACACATATATCCCGCCATATCCGTAGGGGATCCATCCTGACTCTATCCCCAGTGGAGGCCCAAAGTCACAGATGACACTAAATTCTATATGTGATGCATTTTCCTAAACTCACGTATTTATGACAAAATTTAATTTATGTTTTAGAAAAATAAGAGGTTGACATGACAGAATAATTGTAATGTATTCTATAATAAAATCATGTAATTGCAGTCTCTCTTGCTTCACATATTTTACCATAGCTGGCCTTCTCACGATACTGATGATAGGGGGCACATTGCTTACGTGATAAGGTGAGGCACCCTCCACTGGCTTCATGATGAAGCTCTGACTACGCAAGAGTCACCTGAGCACAAGCTCGCTGAAACGATGCCAGTTGTTCTGATACCAAAGACGGCTAAGTAGCCAAGGATTGGGTAGAATATTAAGCTGGACAAAGGGATGATTCATATCCTAGGTGGACAGGAGCTAGTTGGAGTGAGATTTCATCATGCTACTTCAAAAGATGCACAATTTAAAACTTATGAATTATTCCTGGAAATTTCCATTCAATATTGTTGGACTCAGATAACTCAAAGAGTGGTAAGTGAAAGTGCAGAGAAGGGGAGACTATTTGACTAAAAAATCATCATATGCTATACGCAAATTTATATTACAATATAACTCATTATACACCCATTATGCTTAAAAGGTAATTAATGCAAACTAAATATAATGAAATGGGGGCTATTTGTTCCCCTCAGGTCAGATGCTACTTGAATTCATTTCTCCTTAAAAATCCTTGTAAGTCAGGTGCATTCAGCAAATTGCCTCAAGCTTGTGAGAGACATGATGCTTACCTTTAAATTCCTCAGAATTCATTCATCCATTCAACACTTACTCACGGTTTTGTTACCACATCGTAGGCACGGCAGAAAGATGAACAAAACCAGCTGTGAAGTTGCACCATTTGAAAATTGCTTGTAAGCCTGAAAAAACTGACAGCTTTTTTGTATTATCCTGATTCGACTCTTTAATGTTTGAACAATATCGTGCTATCTTGTTATGCCAAAATTGTTTTTATTTTTCGATTTTATAAAATAAGAAGATACTAATAGTTATGATGATCGATGTTCTAAAGTAATAGAAAAATTATTACCATAGTTTACCCCCCCCGAACTTCTCTAGTGGAATACACAGCAGGTGAGTTGATGACTCCAAATTTTCAAATCTTTTCTTCCCTTTGAAAAGGGTCCACACCATAAGGCACAAGACAGCTTTGAAAGGATATGATACATTGAAAAGTTCTGAATATTTAATCAAATTCTTTCATTTAATCATCAGTGAAGCTTAATAATCCAAAGCAAGGTAGAAATGAAGACGTGCTTAATTCCAAAACAATAATATCAACTGGACTGTGTAATATGTATACGAAGAATCCTGTTTAGGGTGTAGGATGTTCAGATTTTGTAGACACAGAAATTTCTTCTTATAAAAGTGTTGCAATGTATTTCATGGACACTATGATTATGGAAAAAAATGTAAGCTGAAACACTGCAATGAACCACAGGGCGGCTTCATAAGTCAGGATTGTGCCAAGTGTAACATGTAGAATGACACTAAATTAGGGGGTGAATATTTGATATCATGATGCATCAGAGTGTGTAAGAGTTCTGGAATGGATGTTGCCATTCAGTCTCAGATTCTTGCCTTGAACGGCAAACTAACGCAATCCTGACATCATGAGTCACTATGGCAACTACCGTGGAGGCCTGGGCTGCAGCTCTGGAGGCTTCCGTGGCACAGGCTGTGGCTATGGCTGTGGGTGGGGCAGCTTCTCTAGGCTGGGCTACGGCTCAGGCCGGGTCTGCTTATAGAGGCTATGGATTAAGGCGCTGGTTGGGAAGGCTACAGATATGGCCACTGCTGTCCATTGTGCTACAGAGGAGACGGATTCTCCGGATTCTGCTGAACTGCTGCCCCAAACCCAGCATAAATCATTAGAAATCATAAAAAGACTTTCCAATGCTAACTTTATTCGCTGGACAATCAAGATCACACAGTTTGTCCATATATATCCATATCTCTGTCACAATTCTCAGATCCTCTAATTTGCTTGTAAATGACTGGATTAAATGTTCAATAAAATATTCGTATTTTGAAGAAAAATATGGTTTTTATTTTGTTTGTGAAACTCAACTATGTATAAGTGGTGATGGGTAGATTCTCTTCCATTGTTAATGAGGGAAGCTCTCGCCTTGGCTGAAACATCTATTTTATTTTTATGTGCAAATACGCATACAGGTACATAATAGATTCAAAGATTGAAATAGAAGAGTATCATAATAATTCATATTTTGATACTTTTCTATTCCTTCCTTTCTTTGATAATATTTAGATTTAATTCAACAACAAAAGGCTATACATATATAACATGTACATATTTATAAATCAGATGTGTTTTATTTAGTCTCATTCATATTTCTCAATTCATTCCAAAAGCAGAGTGAAACATTCACTCAATAAATTTTTTTTTTAATTTTAAGACCAATGAAATGTAACAGAGCAGATGACATCAACAGGCAAATTATGAAATAAATCACATTTCCAAAAATTTTTTATTAGCATAATCCCATCCTATTATAGTCTAGTGTATATAATTTAATTTGATGTTTTCATCAAATAGTTGGTCTATAAATTACGAAAGAATTTAGCTAATTTTTTTTTTTCATATAAGGTTAACTCATAGAATCTTAGCTAAATGTTCACAGTTAGCTTTCTTATTTTCTTACTTAATCTCCCTGGAAGTATATCAACATCATGATTATACTGATGATTACAAGATAAAGAAACACAAAAATTCTATTGTGAACTGATTTATGTTTCACTTTAGGCTGATGGCAAACAACAGAAAATCCAAAAACTTTCTCATACAGCGTAATTTTAGTCAAACCACTCCTCCGATGAAAATAGGAAGGATTTCTTAATAAGAAATGGAAGGTAAAAATGGAAACAAAGCTTTTGTAAATAGGGAGGGAGGAGAGGGTGAAGGGAGGGGAATGGGAAAAAAAGAAGCAACAATATATGTAATGTACAGGTACAACCACCCTATGATGAATGTTATAATTATGTACATCTAAAATGCACCATTAAAATAAAATTGAAAAAAATAGGAAGGATGGGGCATTTGGTAGATAAAATAAGAAAAAAGACAAAATATCAACATTCTTCTTGAAAGCAAAGACTATAGTCAGAAAATGGTATAAACTTAAGATTTTTGGTTTAAACTGATCAAAATAGTTGATATGTTTGATTCAGTCACACGGTAGCACCCTAAAGCTGTTGAAATAGAGCAGAAATTAAATGTCAGCATGCAGTTTACCTGACTGTGCAGGTAAACAAACAGAGAAGCAGAAAGAACCCAGGAAATCACATCAGTCTCAGCAGCAAGCTCAGACCCAAGGCCAGGGCCAAGGTCGACTGAACGCAGGTGCCACCAGGCAGCTTCAATTCTATTGTGTCTTCTCCCTGCACAACATCAAGTGATGCACCTTGAAGGTGCCTGCTCTATTTTATTCATACTGGTAGATCTAAAGTCAAGACACATGCTCTGTAGATCTAAAATGTGAACCACCATCAATATTGTCAGATTGAGAAACATTGTGCATAATACTCCTAGTGAAGTATATTATCATTTCATTACATTCTATTTTAAATTTAATAAATTTAAATTTATTAAATCAGAAGTGAATCTGGAGTGAAAAACCTTTCAGAATGTAGAGAAAGCATTCTTGGCCTCTATTGTGGTTGTGTCTAGCTGTCCCCCCAAAGCCTCGTGTGGTCACAGATGGGTGTTTTCAGAGGTGGCTGGATCTGATTTAGCCCACTGACTGATTTGGCAGAGTTCTGCTGGGATCAAGGATGTGATACTAGGATCAAGGGTGCTGGGATTAAGGCTGGGAGTGCTGCCCATCCTCAGGGAAGATAGTCTGGATGAGACATAAGGGACTGGAAGAGGCTTGTCTACCCTCTGCTTACCTTGCTGCCTTCCTGAAGAGTTTCTCCTCTGTGATGTCACCCTGCCTTGGGGCCAGCCACTAGGAACTGAAACCTACAAACTGTGAGCCAAACAAACTTTTCCTCCTTTAACTTTGGGTGTTGTGTATTTTGTCTCAGCAACAAGAAAAGTAACTAAACAGCCTCCAAATAAAAGGTGACATTTGGCCAATGAAAGACTGTATTTTCATCATCTCACATGTCCTAATACAGGATCTGAGATCGCAATTGATTCATCACCTTGGAAACATCCACTGAATTAAGAGAAATAAATTAAAAAGACGTATGCATTTCTCACTTTCCAAAAGCAATCAGTATCCGAAGGATACCATCATTGCTATATTTTTTTCAACCTGGAAAATAACAATAAAAATATTTGGATGTTTTAATGCATATGTTTTATGGCACTATTTCACAATTTGTTCCTTATCATGTAGATTATATATGTGTGTATGTGTCTATCAAAGTGAGATCTATATGTGGCATGTATATATATATATATATATATTTGTGTGTGTATATATATATATCTTTTTGGAGAATAGAAAATAAATCAAGGCATATTTCATTGCTGTGCTTTATTTTTAATTTGTAAAATGTATTTCAAGTGTACACAACTACACACATTATAAATAACCATATGAATTAGTCCTTAGTCATTTTCATACAATGTATCAGCCCTACCAAAGCATCCGTGAGATTCTTGAACACGTTAGATATATGTACTGTTGCTTGGATTTAAAAGGACTCATTAAAAACAAAATATTTTGCCAACAGTTTTCTTTTTCAGCATAAAAAGTAAAGATGGAATAAATTTTTGGTTAAAGAGAAAAAGGAATTTAACAGCCAAGGCAATACTGAGTTAAATATCGTTTTGCAGCCTAAAGCATTTGGAGTCCATATTCTACTTTAGAGACATCAGACATTGTTCCAGGCAGAATTTATTTCTTTCATGCATCCAATGAAAGTATTTTCTCCCATTTGGAAGAAAAATAAACAAATACAGTTGAGAAAATGTGTTATCAAGAATATTATTCATAAACCTAAAAAAAAAGCAGCACAGATAAAACTACAAAAATAACCTCAGCAACATGTTTAAAGTCATGTAAAGTATACTGCTTAATGACCAAAGCGCTCTCTCTCTCTCTCTCTCCCTCTCTCTCTCTCTCTCTCTCTCTCTCTCTCTCTATATATATATATATATATATATAGGAGGGAAAAAATATATATATCTTTTTTTTTCCCTCCTACTCCCCTGACACATCAGCTTTGGTTTGATTTCTTATCTTTGCAGAGTGAGCTGAGGAAATCTGGGAAAACTGAATTGTTCTCCCTATATTCTTTTTTCTTTTCCGTGCATCTGAACTCTCTGATAGGTATATGGAGATTTTTCAAGACACCAGGATTTAAGGACTCTGTTAAAATTAGCATGTGACTTTAAGAGTGCAGAAGTCTTGCTTAAAATTTTGAAAGTTTAATAAATAAGGAATGCCTTTTGAAAGATATTAGCTGCTTACCAGAGAGAAAATAAGAGTGAATTGGAAAATAAAATAAAAACCCAAATATTATGATCAAATTAGTTATATGAATGTGTGATGGGAAAAAATGAATAAGAACAAAATACGTAGCTTATGCTAGTACATATTGGGAATTAATATAAAAATTTCATTAGAAAGAAATGGAATAGTACAAGGAAGAAAAGTGGTGTGTGAAAAATATGAAACCAGGATCATCTGCTTTTTTTAGATAATACTTTGGGTAGAGTCCATTTTGGAAATGAGAATATAGTACTTTTTAAAGAGATTATTTTTAACAACTGTTCAGTTTGATTATAAAATTGAGTTTATTCCTTTAGGTAGTCTTTCAATTTCATGCAAATTTTAATGTGCTGATAAACAGAAAAACATTTTGCAAATGTTCGATGGATAAAATCAAGGTAGTTTTTTTTTTTTATCATGCCTAAGTATTTTATTCATTACTTAGTGTGTATCAACAATGATCAGGTTTATTCACTCAAAATAGTTGTCTCCTTTTGAGGGAGAGTATTTCTTTGACATCTTAAGCTGAGAAATAAATTTGAAGTAGAATAATTTTTGAGATGTATAAGATCAGAGTGTGATGATTTATTTGAATCGAATTGATGTTAGATGTACAAACCCAAAGAATGATGTCAAAGGCAGTATGTTTGGTAATGAAGAATTCTATTTAAGGTATTTATAATTCTATAACTTCGAAGACACACTTTATTCTCATTTAAAAAAAAAAAAAAAGCAGGTAATGGATCCGAGGGCACTGTTACTAAGCAGAGAAGCAAGCTAGCACAATTTAATGAGCTACCTGCTCCTCCTTCTGTCAAAACAGACTAACGACCTGCCTCAAGTAAACTATTAACTTGGAATGATACAAAACAATGGCTACAGGTTTTCTCACATGCTCTTACAGGGTATCTAAGCATCCCTCCACAAGTGCTGATACGCACACTTGCCTAGAACAGGGAACAAACTCACCACACCGTGGGCGGCTTCCCCGGAGGCTTGGGCTGCGGCTACGGCCGTGGGCGGGGCAGCTTCCCCAGGCTCAGCTGGGGCAGCGGCTATGGGAATACGGGTATGGCTGCCGCCGCCCATTGTACCATGGAGGGTATGGCTTCTCCGGCTTCTACTGAAATCCTGCTCTAGTAACTCCACGTTGTTATCATGAATGGATTTGCTATTTTTCGGTCCGTGGACTGAGACTGTTCTGTATCTATGGAGCATGTGAAATCCAAAAATTTCGGAGAATTTATTATCAATGTGTCTGCATCTTCACTTTAAGAATTACTACAGGTTTATGTTCAGTGTCCGATAAATGCTTTAAAATGAAACTAAAAATATGGCTGCTGTTCGGTTCATTTAATTCAATATGTACACATATTATGTGAAAGTTTTACCAGCTGTCATGTAGAAATACAATACACAGGAATATACATGCATATATAGCGTATATATATATATATATATTCATATATATACAAATAGACATATAGGAAATGCTCCAAACATAAATGATAAGGATATGCTAATTATACTGTTTTAATCAATACGAGTTGTATAAATGTGTTGAAATATCATATTATATATCTTATGTGTACCTTAGATTAACACTCATTTTCATTATAATTATTACATTTTTTTTCAGTTTTGACTTCATATATATTTGTAATACATAATATTTACGTTGGTTTTGGGGATCACATACATACATCTTGATCTTTCTTGTGCATGTATTATATCTTGATCTTTTCCGTCCACTTCTCTCCCTCCCTCCCTTCTCTTGATCCCCTTCCTCAACTCCAAAAACTTGGCTTCCCTGTTTTCTACCATCTCTCCTGTATTGTACTCTTCAATTTATACTTTGGGTTTCTCATACAATAGAAATCATGTGATATTTAACTTTCTGTGTCTGACTTATTTCATTTAACATTATAGGCTCAAGATTCATCCATTTTCCTGCAAATGACATGCATTCATTTCCTTTATGGCTGAATAAAACTCCACTGTGTATTTTAAATCGTCTTTACTCCTTCAACAGAGAATCGTACCAGCTAATTTATAGTTTATCTGCTTCTGAATATAAGTAACTGATGAGCAATGTTAAAATTCAACTTTTGTTTAAAAATGAAAAATACAACCTCTTCTTTTAGGTCAGCACTCTTGGGTGGTGTGTGCTGTCTTACTGGTCAGAGAAATGAGAGACGAACAATTTTGTTTAAGGTCAGGAACTACGTCATCTGACCCAGGAACCCAAGAACACTGGAAGCGTTTTCCTCTGGTTTGGGTAGTATCACCAGAAACAGTTTCTAAGGCGCTGAAAAGTAGTAATCAGTATAATTATCACTGAGGTTGACATTTTTAGTGTAATCGACAATATCATAATTTCATTCTCTTTAAGATTGTATTGATCTACATCTCATTTGAGAGAAAATGTTTTGAATTCATAAAAAAGAGTCTTTTACTTCCACAGAAAATGTAAAAGTGTATTTTATCCTTACATTTATCGACATGAGTAGAAATTTAGGTTATGAGTTGGAACTTCTAAAGTTAGTAATGATACAAATTTCCTTTTGATCCAATGAATGAATAGAAAAATGCTAGCGTCTTAAAGAGATTCCAGTGAGACTTTGTTTATAGGGGGAAAAATGGATTTGTGACATATTCTTCAAATTCTTGTTTTTATAGCTAAAGAAGAAATAAGTTATGAACATAGTAGTTATATATTTTCTTCTTTAAGAATACATTTAATGTTTATTTTGTTGCTGAAGTTTCTCATTTGTATCTCATACTATTTCCATATATAGAGATGATTTTAAGTATCAATACAAAAGATAACCTTTAATCATAGCCACAAGTCCTAGAAAATGTATACAAGAAGAATACAAGATCCTTAGCTATGTGATTTATGCATAATTCTAAATGATTAATTGAAAATAAAATATTCATTTTGTTAACAGACTTATTTTCTGATAAGACAAATAAAAACAGAATGATCTTGGGATAGAATAGCACAGACGATAAAAAGCAAGACTAATGTTGGATTCGATGTTACTGTGGTACCAGGAATCTAGCTGAAACTCATATCTGACACTAAAACATTTCCCAGGTAGCCAGAAAGGTGCTCACATTATTCCTATGCATGGCCTTTTAAAATGCCAATTAAAGTCATATAGTTAGTCAGAAAATATTTTTGAGTGTTAACGCAATGCTAAGTTTTGTTTTGTTGCTAGGTCAGCTTAATGAGTCATCTCATTGGAGAAAAATGTGTCATCCAAATACTGGTCGTAAAAGTCAACAAAACTTAGTAGCATGATTATAATCCTACAAGAAAACTAAATTTATGAGTCCCAATATCAAGATATGGTCAGATCTGGGTCAGATTTATTCTAGCATGACATCAACCCCGGGTAGTGCTGTTGGGACTCTGTGACTCCTGAGCCAACAACTGCCCTAAAGCGTATTTCTCTATCCCATCTTTTTGCAATCGTGCCTTATACTTCCAGAATTTTCTTACCTCGTTTTAAATTGCACAAATCCTTTTAAATTTTTAGATGATATTAAGGGTTGAGATATGCTTTAAACAAGAACATCATCAACGCCTTGAAAAGTCTAGTCAATATCTCTGACTAGGTTAGTTAGAAATTGCCTGCACACAAACATGGGCACAGATAGGCAAAGTGATGACAAGGGTGAATGTATTATATGGATGACGGAGATCCACACGGAAGGAACACAGTGTTTATCTAAGTAAAGAGGTTGCAGTCAAAACTGTTTTACCTGCCTCCCGTCCTTCTCTGGATACAGTGATGGCCAGTGGAGGAAAGGGGAGATGGATGACATTGGAAATGAGATTTGAAAAAGATGCAAGATACATTGACTATTTTTAAAAATGGAGAAAGACAGAATCATGGACAGAGAAGGTTTGATCTGGACGTGTGGCAGCACCGAAGCTACAGCTCACTATGGGGAAAGGGCGACAATCCAAAGCAAGAATGCTGGCGGAACTTCTCATTAGATGGCACTTTGAATCTCCAATAGTCTTTCTACGGGTGTTTGCAATTGTTCCGAGTTGTTAAACCAAAAACAGCATTTTGCTTGCTAGTGTGGAAAGCAAAATATAAACCTAACAACTGCGCACAACCGAAGCTCTAAAACTCTAGAAATCAGGTGCAATTTTGCTTTTAGTTTCTGGTGTACATGGCTGGTGAGCCCAAGCTTTCTTGCTACTCATGCTACAAAATATGTAAATCTTTGAAGAAATTCATACACTTAAGTCTTAAATTTGACGACTTTTCAATATTCTCAGAATCAATTCTCAGAACCCTTCCACTGAATGCTTGAGAATATAATTACACATTTAAGAATACTTAATATGAATGACATTAGATGACTAGTAAAAAAGATTTCTACGTAGGAATTAGTGTGCACATACTTGGAATACACAGCAATTCTTTTTCAATGGAATTAAAGCAATAATCTCAAAGGGAATCTGACTATGTAGCCAAATAAGCTGAGATGATTAAAATATGTTTGTCATGTGACAATTGAAGAATGAGCTGCCTCAGGTCAGAATAATTCACGGCCTGAAGCTAAAGAAGAAGTACGCATTTTATCACATTTTCTTACCATGGTATATAATCTTCCCTGTAAAGGTATTGATTCTCACCCGTGAATCTTCACTTGAATAGCAAACTGATCTCACAACCCTGATACCATGAGCTACTACACCGGCTTCTCCAGAGGCCTGGGCTGCGGCTACGGATGCTTTGGCGGCTTGGGCTGCGGCTACGGCTGTGGGCGGGGCATCCTCCACAGACTCGGCTGGTGAAGCCTTCAGATATGGCTCCAGCTATGGGGACTACGGATATGGCTGCTGCCGACCATCGTACTATGGAGGATATGGATTCTCTGGCTTCTGTTAAATGAATTGCTGATGTTGGAAGCAGAGGAGAAACTTCCAAATACTTCTGATCCTACATTGTGTTTTTATGCCAGAATCATCCTATTTTTTCCAGCATTTGTTGATTGTTATCAATATTTAAACTGGGTCTATGAATAGTTGCTCTATTTGACTCTCCAGAACCCATCATATATAAGACTATTATAGGCAACTAGGTTAAATAGAAATTAATATACAGTCAGAGAGGGGCTGAGATCTCAAGGAAGTCAGCACAAAAAACAGAAGCATTAGACTTGTGGCTGGAGGCACACGTGAAGGCCAGGCCTCAAAACGATGGTGCAATGACTAGACCTGCATGCCCTGAGGGATAAACAGTAGCGTGAGATAATACTGTAATCAGCACCCCTGATCCAGTAAGTCCAGAGAGACATCAGTTGCCTATTCCTTCCCCAAAATAACATTTTTTTTCCCCACGTACCCCTGCTACGTAACCTGTTTCCCTGTGGATCAATATTAGCTAAGTGGCTATAATCTTATAAGTTGATTGGAATTCAATCTGCATTGTATCCATGTTGCGTCTTTGGTATTTAAATTACCTCTAACTAAGGGGTTTGCTGGACACACACTCAGTATCTTTCCTGGAAATCCAGAAGCTGTTCTTCTTTCTGTTATTTCCAATAATAATAATAATAATAATAATAATAATAATAACCTTTCTTTGGTTCACGATTTCATTCCTTGATGCTGTGGGACCATGAACTTGACACATTTGACATCTAACATTTCAGGCAGTTATATTTCTCCTACATCAAGACCGTAACTTTTTCTCATTTTGGTTTCTTTCTCTTACTACCATTACCAAGGTATTATCTTTTTAGCAAGATCCTAGAGAAAATTTGTATTTTTTTCTACTAAATTGATTACTTAAAATAGAAATATTTTGGCTGTTTTCAATATTTTTTATTTTTATTACTTAATGTCTGCTTTCCAACTAATATGAAAAATTGATTATGAAATAGTGATAATGTCTGCAGCCACAGGGACAATGTAACAAAAAATGTTTCTAGTTTACTATGTTGCAGAAATTTAAGAACATGTAGCATGTCTCATTCACAATAAATGAAAATAACTGATGTCCACTGACTCCATCAGGGTATCAGCCCCCTTACATATCTCTCAAGAGTTCCTGAAATTACTAAGAAGAATGCCATCTTCATATTTTGCTGTGAAATATTGCTGCTAGTTGTATATCTTAGTACTATTGTTCTGGCTGTTGTTTTTTTTCCAGCCTTGCTTTTGGTGGAATGGAGGGTACTGAGAAGTATTGCTTATTTTTTTCAAAAAGAATCATGGTCTGTGGGGTGGAGATGGGGGATACTCTCCATTATAACGCTGACTTGTGTGTCATGGCCATGAAGCAAGAGAATCAAATGTTACAGAGTACTATGAAAAATTGCAGAGAGTGGGTATAGATCCTTCTGATTTCATTAGATCTTGTCATAAATAGATGATAACATGAAGTACTGCTAACACAAAAGTTGTTTTATCGATTCATAAGTGCCCCTCTTGGATTCAGCTATGACCCCATTACTTAGTGAAAACCAAGAATTCTGGCTTTTTGTGTCCATAGGATATTTTTCCCTCACAGAAAATTCCCTTCCCCAGTTCTTCCTAAACATATTTCTTTTAATCTGTTCTACAAATGTACCATTCCTGGCAAGGCACCTTAGAAACTCAGTAATGAACAATAGATTGAATTCCTGCTAGTAAATTTCCTAGCTAACTTTTAAAGAGGCTGGAAAATCCTGTTCCTCAACTTTGTCGGACATGACCAGACATGTCTGAACTCACTTATATTCAAATTTAGACCCCTAGTACTTATTGATGAGAGATTCTTTTGATCTTTTTGAAAACATACAGGAAGAAAATTACTGTGTGTACATTTTCTCATAAATAATTTGCATTTTTACATATAACATAGCTTTAATTTCAAATCGGAAAACCCAACAAAGGAAAGAAGAGGGAAAGGAAGGAAGGGAGATAGGAAGGGAGGAAGAGAATGCAGGAAGGAAGAGGAAAGAAGGAAGGAACTAAGCAAATGAGAGAAAGGGGGGAAGGATGGAAGAAAGGAAGGCGGGCAGGCAGGAAGGAATGGAGGGAGGAACAGAGGAAGGAAGGAAGAAAGGAACGAAGGAAAGAGAAAGAATTCACTGTTCAATGGTTTAGTCACTCACTTACATAGACTGACTTCCATGTGTTTGTGAGGATGAAATGTGAAAAACCAATAACACATTCCCAGGTGCTGTAAAACCGGAAGGCATAGATTCAACCCCTCTCCAGCAGATACCCTTTATACATACTACAATTAATTTTGTTGGTGAAGTTCTGAAATCTAAAGCTTAGTATGTTCTAAATCCCTTGGACAGTTACTCAGATAGTTATTTTATGCTTCATCTAAAAGGGGAGTATAATGGTTGTTGTACATTAATATCTATAATTACTACTTTATATGATGTGTACTTTTAATTTTCTATTTTTCCTTTTTCACTCTAAAATGTAATGATATCTAAACTAGCTGCATATTTACAATTGTTCCCTAAGGAATACAATTTTATATGTGTGTGTGTATACACACACACACACACACACACACATATATAAAGTTGTCCTTGACCACCATTTAAAAATGGTGGATGCATTTAAAGAACCATATCTACATATATAATATATGATTGTTATATTTAATTTTCTTCAAACAGACACCACATTGACAAAGGATGAGCTTGTATACCCTGAAATTTAGATTTAAATATTGGCCTTCTTTGAAAGCAATTTTGATTTTGATCTTATGTGCCCAGATGCTCTCCAATTTGATTTATATCCAAATAAAATTAGTGCTACTCCTGAATGTCATAGCTTTTAGAAGCATATTGGTTAGGTTGTTAAATGATTGGAAACAAGAAACATGAAACACATTTGTAGATTCTAATCATTAAATAATGCTGGTAGTAGAAGTGAACTTCTATTTATATCTATTAAATCAATAAAATATTGGAACATACATTTCTTTGGAATGCAAATAAAGAGAGCATCTCTGGATGAAAAACGTAAGTCCTAAGTTAGAAGAAGGAATAATAGTGCAAACATTACTCAAGACTGCCAGTGAAGAGTGGGCATAATATGGAATCAGTGACTGATGTTAAAGGATAAAATTGGAGGACAGGTAATTTCTTGAAACATGCATGCCAAAAGTAAACTTTCTTTCTTGTGACTCGAATTGGTCACAGGAAATCCAATGATGAAAATCAGTATAAAAACTCATCAAATAAAATGCTCTAGAAATATGAAAGATGAGTTTAATGAATATTTAAACACAGATTACATAGAACACAAGGTTGAAAAACCTGATCAGTTTTGTAAGTCTGAATGAAAGTCTCTTTTTAAATTTTTGCATATATGTTTAACAAATATAACAGCTGGTCTCTGAAACTTGGGGACTAATTTGAAGCAATGGATCCATCTATGGCTCTAGCTATGAATTTGGAGAGTTTTAATCTTATTATTGGTATATATTTAGTCATGTTTCTGCCAGACACATTACTGTGGACTATAGAGACCCCCGTACATAGCTCAATAATGGCACCATGATCCACACAACTGCCCAGGCCAAAACACAGAGAGGTTTGGCAGTTTGGCATATCCTTTCATCTCTGTATTGAATTGCTTAATGTTCATGCTATTTCCTTAATACAACATACTTATCTAGATGCCTATATTTATGTATTTCCTTTCATTTTATTTTACTCCTTTTCTAATGTCATACTCATTGTCACTGGTCTATGTCTATCCCTTCTCTTATATTCCAGTCTGTTCTCCTGAACTCAAAACTTGCCACATTTTTATTAGTCTGTTAAAAATCCTTTGTTTAAAGTAGCTCCTTGTATCTTCTCTTGGGATGACACGCAATCGTGCTACCATACCTTAGCTCTCAATATGCTGATATGGAAATAACTCTAAGAGAATCCAGCTAAAATACAAATTGCAGAAGATCGGCAGCCATGGAGTTCACCCCTCAGGAATGATACTCAATAAACATCACCTCGATTTACATGTGGATTTACTTAAATGATTCATACTCTTTGTCAAATATGAGCCTTTGCACACATTCCCTTTTCACCATGAGAGTCTGCCCTTCACTCTTCATAATGAGCTCCTCCTCATTTTAAGAACACAATTTAAATACTGTCTCAGTCGAAATACTTGCCTTGATTCCAGCAGAGCTGTCAGCATAAAGTAAAAATTTGAGTTCCTAATAAAGGAAGGAAGGCTCAATACCCTAATGACCTTAAGTCTCGCATGTAGTTTTCTCTTTTACGACACTTAGCGCCAATGGACGTTATACCCTGGCTTGTTTATTTTTATATGTCTTCCCCAGGGAATGTAAACTTCACAGGGGCAGAGGCTTACTTTATTTTTTATTCGTCTCTGCATTTTACAAGACCTAAGACAATACCTGGCCATGCAGAAAGTATTTCATAAAACATGTACTAAATAAATCTATCATAGCACAAGCCTATTTAATACTTACATGCCGGTTTCCCTAGTAAGTATATGTTTTATTGTAATGTAATGATTCTATTGAAGAGAAACTTTACTCTCATTTACACAAACATAATGCTGTATGCATTTTTATAGGTATTTATTGAATGCTTAAAACCTACTGAGCATTCTGCTAAGGACAGGGGATAATTATAAGCAAGTTCAATCTAATTAATAATAGTAACTTGTTTATTGAGATCTCACTGTGGTCTCATACTTTATCATACTTCAGATGTTACGAGGTATAAGCTATTGTTATTCTCACGTAATGAGTTAAGAAATTATAATTTGAAGATCTTAAATAGCTTGTCTCAAATCACACAACAATAAGTTGTAAGGTAATAACGTATGAGAAATTAAACAGTAAAAGAGTTTGTCCCTAAGCATAATGTTTTGCAAGTGGATAGATGGAGGTTAGGTAAATGTCCCTATAAAATCTTCTCTGTGTTTGTCATAACTTATCGCTAGCCACAATTAAGAATGACAGGATCCATAATTATTCTGCAGAATCATCAGAAGAGATACACCTGAATTTCTCTCTCTTTCCCACTTTGTTCTCAACCGTGTTAGTCAGCTTTGTGTCAATATTATAAAACACCTGAGGAAATCAACTTATAAATATAAAATGTTTATTTTGGTTAGATTTAGAGATTCCACTCCATGATTAGTTAGCCCCATTATTTTGGGGGCTTGGTGAGGCAGTACAGCCCTTAACATGTGGTTCTTCTAGGGAACATTCATGATCCAAAGGATATAATCACTCCCTATAATAAATATTCAAATGATATTTATCTCTGAGAAAGAACTTTTCCTTCTCCCTTGTAAGAATGGATTCTTCCGTGGGGCTGGGGATTTAGCTCAGCAGTAGAGCACTTGCCTGGCAAGTGCAAAGCCCTGAGTTTGATCTCCAGCACCCTCCCCACCAAAGAAGAATGGACTCATCCATTTTTCCTATTTTCCTGTTTACTATCTTCTGGTTCATTTTGTTTTGTTTCATCTATTATTCTCTCTCCGTGTATTTTCACACTCTCTTTGTATAAAAATACACAGAACTGATTGATTAGCCAACATCATCTATATTCCAGGGTGCTGTGCTCTGGCCTATCAAAATGCTGAGAGGAATTTCCATGTGATAAAAGTAAAGCTCAAGAACCTAAAAATAATAGCCAAAGTCAGATAATCTTTCTAAGCCAAAACTGGATTTTTCAATTCAGGAGTTCTGAAGACAATATACTATTTTCAAACATACGTGAATTTCTACCATAAAAAAAGCCAAAGAATCCAAAGTTAAGATATTGGTCTCTCCTCCTCTCTCTTTCCAAATAATGAATGACCTAATAATCTACTTGAATTCACTGTCTTCATTTTCTCTTATCCACCACACTTCACTTTCCATGTAGTCTTCCATCCTCCCACAAGCACTGTGTTTCTCATCTCTTAGTTGATGGACAAATGTTCCAAAGAGCTCCTGAACTGGCAAATCCTGACTTGTCTGTGTGATTCAGTTATCAGGTGACTGGACATACTCTTTCTGAAGGCAAATTTGCCTAAGTTAGACTGTCAGCTCTGTCCCTTCCCAGAGTGACACTGGGCAAGTTATTTAATCCAGTTTTCTCACCATTAAAATTTTGGTAATAAGAGTAGCAATTTAATAGGGGTCTCGTGATGCTTAAATGAGTAATACATAAAAATCCTTCAAAGCATTGGTTGGCATGTAGAACACACGTAATAGTGTTAGTTTATTGTACCCATTATTCAGATACTTTTATATTTAGTTTTCTATCACTGTCATATGGCTGCACGACTCACAACCAGAAACCTCAGTACAAAGAAAAAAAAAATAAAGAAAGAAAGAAAGAAAAAAGATTCATGCTCCCATATCAAAAACCTGGGAAAAAATAGGACAATATTGTGAGCTTCATTCGCATGACTAGGATTTGGCTGTTTGCTGTAGTGAGCGAGACTTCTCTCTGTTCCCTGTGCCCACCACTCTCTAATTACACTCTCCCAGCTATGTTCTCATGGAGATGGCAAAGACATAAGAGAAAAATGGATTCTTGAAAGCACAATCCCTGCTCAGGCCTGGCACATCATCATTTCTGCCTCCCCATCGCTCATGCCTCAATACATGGCTGAGCCAATTGGAGGAAGAACATGGCACAGTTACAAGGCAGGAGAGTAGATGAGGGAAAGGGTGAGGCTTTGCATTGTACCACAAACACTGCTGTCCAGCCTGCCCTTTTGAACAGTTAGATTCATTTAGCTTAGTTTTGTCTTTCGGGTAATCTCTCCCACTCTAAACAGTCAGTGGTTTCCTCTCTGAGAACAGGTGATGCACAAATCTATATTTGCAGTTGGTACACATGCAGTAAAACATTAAGAAATATTCTGTGAAATATGAATTTCAAATAAATGAGGAAAACATTTTTAGTATGTGTTTCCAAAATAGCACACTAAACATGCTTGTGCTAAAAAAAAAAAAAAAAAAAAAAAAAAAAAGGCTTGGACCAAAATTCAAATTTAACTGGGTAGTCTGCAGTTTTTATTTGCTATGTCTGACATTTCTCCTGTCTGGCTTTCCTTCTGATATCTATTTTTCTGATGAATGATTCCAAATCTGTGTCGGTATAGACAACCAAACCTTAACATATTTCAATCAACAGATTATTCTTTCCTTATATATAGCCTTTCTTCCTCTATTCCTCCCCACCTTTCCAGAACTTCTATCCACCAAGTGCTTTAAAATCGAAATATTTCTCCCATGTCTCCCTCTCCTCATTCACAGGCTACTAAGTCACCCTGATCCTGGGATTTGTATGTTCCCCAAAGAGTT
Organism: Hystrix cristata; assembly: GCA_004026905.1. NCBI lineage: Eukaryota > Metazoa > Chordata > Mammalia > Rodentia > Hystricidae > Hystrix > Hystrix cristata. The sequence goes on along the minus strand of PVJO010007985.1, from coordinate 15,463 downwards.
TCCATTTTTACCCTCACCTACTCCTCTTTTAGTTGAGGTCATCTCTTCTTCACAAAACTTTGTTAACAATTTTTCTAACTCAACCTCTACTCCACTTACATCTTAACGTATGGTTCTTATTGATTAGATGCCTGAAGTTTAAGTGAGACTGCTTCAATTCCAATATCAGCTTGACTGCTGGTTAAACTTATGACTGCAGGCAATTTATTTTATCTCTTCAAATCCCATTTTTTATCTCCAAATTAGAAAACAATGTCATCTTAATGTGGTTGGACTATGTAAACTAATGTTTTCAAAGCAAAAAGAATAGCTGCAAAGAGAGTAACTAATGTGTGCTATAAATATTATTATCATAATACTTTTATCCCTACATTAATAGCATATTTCCCTATTTCATTCCATAGAAACAATTCTGCTTCCTGCACAGCCTAGAACATAAAAACTACTCTGGTATCATGGTCCATAAAATTTAAACAGTTTATCATTAACTACATTCTTTCCACATGTTTTCCTTTTCCAACAATTGTTCTTATTATATGATGTGATATTTGCAGATCTTTCTCTCCTGCTAAATTATGACCTTTTTTACTGGAGTTTACATTTATTCAACTTTAATGTATCTAATTGAAATTAACTACAGACTCATACAGTTAAATGAATTACTTTCTTATTTCACTCATGGTTTTAATACTGGATGGTTATTAAACTCGATATTGTCCCATTTTAAGAAGTATTTCTTTTATGTTATATTTTCACATTAAAATATTAACTGAAATAGTTTGCCAAAAATATTTAAACACGTTATACAAGACAGCAAGCAGACTGTAGACGCATACTACAGGTAGAGAAATTATGAGAACCCCCATTCTAACGGTGATATATTCTGTCTGAAGCTGCCCACACCCCCGTGCTCTTCGTTAGGCTGCTTCTACTCTCCATCCTTCAAGGTTCTACACAAATACCTCAGGATAGCGTAGTTTAATTAGCAAAAAAGTAGTTAAATTAAAGAGTACTAAGTCATCGTAACTGTCTTATTAGAGTTTATAATTGTTTAGACATAAATAGAGAAGAAATAGGATTTATCAGGTAAGACTGCTTGAAAAAGATGAAACTCACTTGCAAAACAAGAGATTTATTGTGAATATGAGCAGCTCAGAAAACCTGTGTGAAATCTGAGTAATTAGGTTGATAAACTGAACAAGGTACAGCATTGTCAGGATCTCTGCCACAGCGGTACTTTATTAGGATAGTATTTCAGTCCATACTGCCCTTGTTATTTCCGCTTACCATTAAAGCAGGTTGCAGTTGCTACTACCACTGTAACTGTTGGGGCTTTCTCTCCTCTTTCTGGGTGCTACTTCGCTAGATGAATTCTCATTTTATTCTATTGCCCAAGATCCAAGTCCAGGTGGCACACTTGACTAGCCAACCGTAATTCACACACCTATGACATCATTCCCAAGAGTAATGAAAGGAATCATTTATTCCTTTTAGAGTGCTATGTTGGGAGGCACAATACAGTGGTACCTTGGTTCGTTCCACACCTCTGGAAAAGGTGGCCATGTTCATGTTCCTCACCCAATGCAGAGTTCACAAATATAAACAAAGTTTTGCCAAACACTTCTGTTTGTGAACCAAATGCCTTATCATCCTTGTTGAGTAAGAACAAGGCTCAGATCCTGTGTAGCCTCACAAAAAGTCATGTCAACACCAACCTGATTTCTTTTCCAAATTTGACTCAGAATATAAATAAGTACATGGTTCTCCTAACTAAATGGCATATACGAAGCTGAAACTTCATTTGTTTCTCTACTGATCCTCCCAAAGAGTTTCTCTAGTTTTCTACTGTGACTGAAAAACACTGAATCCATCTCCACTTAGCATGGTCAGGGTTACAACTATAAATTCATTTCCTGAGGCTCTGGGAAGAGAATGGCACTATACATTATTCCCCCAAATATTAGGAGTACCAAGAACATGAATGTTGGAAAAGGAAGGGAACAGGAGAGGGAGGAAGTGAAGGGACATATCTGGTGGCAGAGATTAGTGCGGAAGGAGCGAGCGAGCTCAGAGAGACACAGTAAGAATTCTGGCTGAGAGGAGTACTAGAAGGAAAGAAGGGGAAAAGCAGAAAGGCAACAGGGGAGAGAGGGGAATGGAAAAATATGGAAGATGATGAATGAACCTGCTGTAAATAGGGAGGGAGGGTGCAGGGGGGGGAAGAGGGGGGAGAACCAAGATACATCATGTATAGGTACAGAATTAATGTAATGAATGTGACCATTGTATGTAGAATGTACCAATACATGTTCTTGGTTTAAAATAAATAAATAAATAAATAAATAAATAAATAAATAAATAAATAAATAAAACAAACTCTATGGTTCTCTGGCAAAAAAAAAAAAAAAGAATTCTGGCTCCTGGAGATGGTGTGTAGTGTCTGGCCTCTTGGGGGTGGTGTAACAAGAGTGAGGAGCAGAAACCAGAGGAAAACACTAAATTCTCCTCTGTGAACCAGAAGTCACAAAGATAAACCGCCTCTACAAAAATTGCACCCCAAGCTTTCAGTGACTTAAATATGTTACAGTAAATGGCTTTCAAAGGTGAATATTTTATTTCCCTTCTGCAACTCTCTAATTCAGCAGTGCAGCTAAATGGGAAAACATAGGCTCTGGAGTCAGCATAGCTAAGTTCAAATCCAAGTTGTACACTTAATAGCCATGGTGCCTTTGAGCAAGACATTACTTAAGCTCTCTAAAACACCTATAAAATGTGGATAATGATAGTATCTACCTCATAGGGTGATTTTGCTAAATGAATTAGTACATCTAAAGTTCCCCAGTAGGTAACATACTTTGATAAACACTTACTATTCCACTATTATTATTGCTAGGTTGAAGGATATGTCTATCCCTGGGACTCAGTTGAAGTGGTAAACCATTGAATGGATGTTGGTCTTGAATAATAGTGAACAGACCACAAGGTATAAGTAAAATATTTTCTTACAGAGAATGTCAGGAGCAGTCATGGATAATTAGAGAAGCAAAACAATCTTTTGAAATACTGTTGGAGTATTACGTCATGTCATGGAGTACATTTATGAGAATTTCAGTCAGGATCAGATACAAGTCAAGGCTTTGAGGATGCAAAAATTACCTCTAATAGTCGCAAAGGTGATTAAAGGTATACTAAATTAAAACTTGTTAATATGCAGGAGTCCCTTTCTTATTGGAACAAGAGAATATTAAAAGGTTTGGGGGGCTTAAATGTTTTTGAGATGTAAAGACTGTGGGTTTTACCAGCTAACTTCTGAGGGTTTATAAATTCACTACACACTGTGTAGACAGTGACATTTAAGTCCAAGTCAGGTGGCTTTTACTGCCCAACTGAATTTACTCCTCTAATAGAGAGTAAGCTACAGGCATTGATAGTGCACATTCCCACTGCAGCTTGGGGTGAGTGCTGGGACCTCAGTGGTTTTGATCTCCATCGTCATTTCACCTGTGGAAATAGGAACTCCATGAAATGAGGGAAAATATATATTTAACCCTCACCCTGATCGTCAAAGGTGTGCGTTCTCAGTGATCAATTCAACATCTCTCAACGAAATGCCAACATTCTGCACTCATTGCGTTAGTATCATCTTTTTCCCATCACTTGACCTATGTTGGTCACTTGTAGACTGGGAGCTTCGTATTTTTTTTTCTCAAACTCTTTTGGTGAATGACTAATTTGATATTTAGTCGTTGTAGAATAAATCTCAGATTTGAAACCTTACAAATCATGCTGCTCTTCCAGGCTGCTTAAATTCAAGCCTAGAAATGGCTTGAAGAAGGAAATTTCTCTGGAAAGAAAGCAGTAAATTTACGAGACAATCTCATGACAGAGATGAGGTATGATGGAGTTATTAAAAAGGCTATTTTTCCTGTGGATTTTTTCATGTGTAGGTTTATCACAGTTACTTTCCTCATATATTGACATTTGTGTCATATATGGAAGTTGTGTTTTTTCTTTCTTTATCTGTGAGTAGTAGGAAATATAGAAATACCACAACATTTAATATAAATAAATATGTAACTAGTACACAAGAGCAGTACAGGAACCATTTAGTACTAACTCTGTTTCAGTAAAGACAAACCAAAACAAATCACCAAATAAATTGATTTTGTACCATGGAGAGTAGTAATCACTCATGTTTTTATTTTTCTACAATATTTCGATGTACAAAAAATTCAGTCTCTGGCCAAAAATAATCTGCATTTATGATAAGAAGAAATAATCTCATTGAAGGTTTGATAGCAAAGAGTATAAAGATCGTGGCATCTTATGCAACGTTTTTCATCCATTCGATTGTGCTAATCAGCCAATTTAGAAAATCAGTTTTACCACCAGCTGGTTTCACATGGTGGTTTTGCCTGTGAAATAACTTAGAGTCTTTTGATCTCGGCGCCTTTGTTCAGCCCCTATCTGTCATCATGGCTGCGTGAGGCATTATTTTTCTGTATACACTTTTGCTTTAAGTGTAATTATTGTTGTAAGAGGCAATGCTTTGTCAAAAACAGGAGCTTCTTGGTGTTGATTGGGCCTTCAGAATAAACAATGATTGCTTATTTTTAGTATAATAAATGTGGCCCATAGATAACTAATAATGGTGATGGGCTAGATGTGTGCTTTTCAAAGCAAATTTAAATCAAAAGTTAATTTTATATTCTTACAACTCCTGAAAACATGTCTTTAATTTCCTTTTAGAAACACGTGACCACCATATGGTACCATTAGTGGTGATTTCAATGTGGAATTAACATTTTTCAGCTCTTATTCCACACAGCATACGGTGCAAACAACACATATCGTTGACACATCGCAGTCCCATGAGGGATAAGTTTCTGTAGTTCATCACGTTCAACTATCATATCTGTGAAATGTGGGGGATGCACAAGATTTTTGGTCAACGTATTTTTATATTTTATGGTCCTAATTATTGACATTGTGCTTGAGCAAAATTCCCTTTTGAATGTTTTTTATTTAGAAAATGAAGCCAGGTAACTTCTAAAATATTGAGTCATTTTATCTTAAGATAAAAGGCAAGTAATTCTTATTACTACACCTTGTTTATATATACATATATATGCTTTTTAATTTTTAATTTTACCTCACAGAATTTCCTGTAGTATGGGTTAACTGCATCTGTAGTAGTCCTCTGATCATCAGATACATAGTTGATAAGATCCAAAAGGAAAATATTACACATTTCAGGCCAGATATCATTTTCTAGTTTTAACTAAAATTAAAAACCATAAAGAATAAATACTCTTCAGTGTTTTTTGAAGAATTCAATGGGTACGTTAACTCATGACTTGAAAGAATTTGAATTAATTAAATTTTACCTATAAGAGTTTTTTTCATGAATTTATTTTATCGCTAAAAGTAAAACAATCAAACATAAGCTTTTTTCATTTTTATTTTTATTAGTACATGTTTGCAGTACGTAATTATTACATTCCTGGTGGGGAGTTGGTACACCTCTTAATTCATTTTTCATCTTTGCACCCCTCCTTTACCCTTCACTCTGTCTCTTGATCCCCTTCCCATTTGAAAGAGACAGTTTTATTTACAACATTTAGCAATCAGTCTAGCTAGCCTCAAATTTAATCATTTCCAGTCATTTCACTTAAATTTAATAAACTCTGGCATTTCAACATTCAGTTTCATTTTAAACATTCAGTCCTCATCCTATATTTACAAATATATACAATGAGCATCCTTGAGCTTACCAACTTTCTACAATTTGTCCCATACCTGTCTTTATCACACATGACTTAGGTCACTCTATGTTATCTACTTTAATTTATTTCTTATTATTTCCTTTAAACTTTCCATTAAATCCTGCCTTTAATAAACAAACAATAATTCTTTTCTAACATCTGTCCCTAAATTTTTATAATATTCCATACCTGTAAATTAAAGGAAAATGGTAGAATATGCAGAATTGACATAGCAGATTAGACAGAAATTACAAGCATCAAAAATACTTTCCTTTGTGTTATAAAATGTGCTTACATATTAACAAATGTTTTGTGTATTTACATTTGAATTCAAAGTTCATTTCTATTCCCGAAGGCCATCCCTGGTGAGCACTTAAATGGAGATTTCTGTACTAACACTGAGAGGAATATATCCTATATTAGAAGGGAATAATACACCTGAAAGATTTCCGAAAATCTAACCTAAAAGAAGGAAGGAGAAAAAAGTGCTTGCTATAGGAGTAGATAAACCATAAGAGTCGATTGTTTCAGCCCAAGAGTTTCTTAGCTAGTGTCAGTGCAGTTTTGAAAATATAGTTTCAGGCACTCCCCCTCCTGTCTTGTGGTGGACTGATCATGGCCAATTTGAGCAGGGTCACCCAGCTGGACTGAGTTGGTGTGGTTCTGGCGTAGAACATCCATCTGAGGACTGTTGCCGACACAGCCTGAAGGAGAACGGGGGGGAAGATCGCAGGCGGCTGTCCCAGGAGAAGCTCTGTTATGGCTGGTTTCCCTGAACTGAACTCTGGTGTTTTCCTTGTCAGAGGAGCTCAGGTCCTTGTTGCCGGGGTGGGGTGGGGGGGGGGTGGCTGCTGTTCTCTTCGGGCCAGCTCTGGTCTTCGCCTCCACCTGGAGGTTGTATCCTGGCTCCCATATAGATCCTTCAGCCTTTTAGTGCAGACACAGCTTACAAGGGATGTTGTCATGGGCTCCCAGCCCTTGACTGGATTTCTCTGGTCTCCAGTGCGGAGACAGACATTTTGCACTCTCCTATATTTGGCTTGTGGGCTATATCATAACATGTAAATGTCCTTCATTAAATCTGCTGTCTCGCAAACCACTGACTCTGGAACCCACTGACTAATGCATATGTCTTTTGCTGTTTTCTTTTTTGTTTTGTTTTGTTTTGGTTTTTTACTTAAAAAAAATTGAGTCTCCAGAAATCAAAACGAGAAATGCAGAGAAAACAGAGGAAATATGTTGCTAAATTGCTTTCACTAGTGTCATGCAAAGGTTGGGAAACAGTATTCCAGTAGAAAGAGTTTTCAGATTTTTCACACACCTGGTTCCTCACTGGGAACTAATTGAAGTATTCATCTTTCATCTTGTGTTTAAAAATCTGCTGCTGGTAAGTTTAATAAACTCCTGCTTATTTAAGCAATGTTCTTATCAAACTTCAAAGTACCACATCTAAGGCTTGAAAATCTGTATAAATTTCTAAACTTAAGTAAAATTTTATATAACTTGTCAGTTCTTATTTGGTGCAATTCTTTGCTATTTTGCTGTTTCTACTTTGAGTGAAAGGTCCTGGAAGCACCATGGATGGCTTTATAAGGTCCTGGCCATATAAAAGAATATTAATGTGAAGAAAAATGTAGTTGAAAAGAAGAAGATAAATGTGATTACCTAATAGCAGGAATGCTAGGAACTTCAGAAGTGCTAAGTATAATAAATGTTATATGCCAAAATAGTACAGTCATCACTTATTCATTTTTAATTTAAACTAAGTGCTTTGAATATTTTACATAAAAACATTGTGAAAGCATTATTATCCCCAATGTAAATGTAAGCACACTGAGTCACCATGGTTAAGTAACTTGTCCAAGATCACATAGTTATTAGGTGGAAAAATTAGGATTTGAATTTGGATTCAAAATCTATGTTGATTCTTTTGCTGTGCTCTCCTGTGCCCAGGAAGCAGGTATCAGGCATAATATTTGAAACAGAATTCGTGTTGAGAAATGTTAGATTGATCTGTAGTCATCAATGTTTATTTAGGATGGGGTATAAATTGGTATCAATAGAGTTCTGGAAGCCAGAATAAAATAGAGAAAAAGCTGATTTTGCTTACAATCACCAGCTTTAGACTGGTGCATAGCTGGGAAAACCAAGTAGGTTTAGTGTAAGTCAATGGTGAACAACTTTTATTTTTCAGTATTTGTAATTTGGATGGACTAGACATCAATAATACTCTGTGTGGCTATTAAAAGACATGATAGTAAGTAAAAAATGAACAGAAAGATGCTTTTGTTGTAAGGAAGTTCATAAGGTTGAGAGTTACAGTAACAAGACTGTGGTAGTCAGCTGTGGCTATGGAACAGAAGACAGAGAACCCATCCCTCTAATCTTCCTTCATTCTTCTTTCCCCTTCTCTCTTTCATCAGGGTATTCCATGCCTCCATCCCTGCCTGCTAACTTTTCAAGGATGTACACTTTGTAATAATTCCACTGAGGTGAAGAGGCATTTCATTAAACTTAGTCTGGGTGTTGGGAAGGAGAAAATTTAAGATGATCTTCCAAAAAAGGGGTAAATTCTGAGAGAGAGAAGAAACAGTTTCCTCTTCACGGAACGTCTTTTCTCATTTGTGATGTTGCCTGACACACACACCCACACACGGGCCAGTTTCTCTGCTAAAAGTGGTTGGGCATTATTGGAAGGAAGAAGAGGGTTTGACCAGCTGAGGTGATGCACATGAAGGTGTATTAAATAAAATTTTGAAGAAAAAATTAGTTGCAGGTGAAATAAAATCACTGCAGAGAGAATCTGCATAATTTCTTTACAATTCAAGAGCCTCTTGAAATCCCTGATACAGATTTGCCTATTTAAATAGTTTCTTTTTGTTGATCAAAGTAAAAACAAACAAAAAAAGACTGCTGCAGTGGTACCTTCTTACACTGTACAGCAGGGGGCGGAAGAGTGGAATTCAAGCGTTCACCACATCGGAATTTCTACAATCATTATCATAATCCTTCCCTTCATTCTTTGCTTCCTTCACCACTCTCTTGACCGTATGACTATTTTTCAAGATTCCTCCTGGTCTCTCCTTATATTATTTAGGAGCCCCAAAACTTGAAGCTAGCTGGAAGATTCTACTTTAAGTATCATTTATAGGACCACTGAGATTGACCATTTAAGATTGGAATAAAATTCTTCAAATTTTTACTTCATTATGTCTCAGCCTAACCTCTTGGTTCTCTGAAGCTTGACATTTCTGTGAGGTAGAAACTGCTGCAAACTGTGATGAATACGACCTAGTTTTCTGAGACTTACATTCTTTGGATGGTTGTACTCCACTTTTAGATCTTACTAAGAACAATTCCTATTAAAATCAATGACAGATTTGAAATCGAAAAGCACATGGCAAAGAGTCATGGAATGCAACTTAATGGCTCAATCAAAAATATTCATTAGGAAAAGATATTTTCCTCTTAGTTTTTAAAAGAGCATAGATATTTTGAAGGCATTAATATGCTCCTTGGTGTAAAAGAAGGTCCCGCTGAGCCGGGGTAGCAGCACACCTCTCTAATTTCAGCATTCTGGCAGGCTGCGCTTGGAAGATTGTGAGTTCAAGCCCAGTCTGACTGATTTAGTGACTGAGCAAGACCTTTTCTCAAAATTAAAGCTGGGAAATTTAAACAGGGCTGGGGAATGGAGCTCAAAGCAAAGGCCCTGGAGATAATCGGTCTGTCTCCACAGATAATGTAGATAGATAGATAGATAGATAGATAGATAGATAGATAGATAGACAGATACAGATAGAGATCATGTGTATGACACTTTTAGAACATATAATAAATACAAATTGAATACAAAACTTGTCTTACTCTTCCTTAAGGTAACATGTCAGAGTTTGCGTGGTGCATTGATAGTCTAAAGAAAGGATTTGACAGTTCTTTTGACACTTGAATTTGAGGGAGATAGATTGTGTCACTATACTAGAACACATGATCTTCTGTGTGGCTTAGAGAGCACGGCATTTGTGGGGCAAGTATTTCCTGCAGGTTGGGCAACACAGTGAAGAACAGCAACTGAGGGGTTCTGAGGTGTGTCATCAATCACATCCCATTCGCACTCCAGAAATATCCCTGCTGGCAGTCACCTCTGTATTTGGAGGTCAAGTGAAATACTCATCTCCTATTAAATTCAATACAAAGTACCAAGCAATGCTTAGTGGCTGTGTTGTGGTTTATTTCTCAAGAGACTCTAGTAGTTACAAGTGAAAAAATCCTGGACTGTTCTCATGGTAGAAGGTTTTGAAAGGAAGTATACCAATGCACAATGTCGCTTAGCAACATGGTTTCATAAGGAGAAAAACAAAAACAAAAACAAAACAACACAAAAAAAGATGTAGAACTTTCCAGAAAATCATCACACGGATCACACTACAACCTCATTCCCTCAGTGAAATAGTGAAAGAGTCCACAAAAAGGACAAATACTTTTTACCCCACCATTGATGCTATTTGATTTATTCTTGCAATAATTTACATTTCATTAGACACCTATCGGAAACTAAGTGTGCACCTCAAGTGTAATACAAAAATCCCTCGCCCTATCAGAAGAACATCTACCATTTGTTAAAGAAGTAGATTACAAGTAAAATGATTACCATGCCCTAGTATTTCCATATTTATTAATGGCCATAAAGCTAGAAAGGAGAGTGATTTGTAAGAATCATTATTTAAAACGTTGTTCATCCAGGTAACCCTCTCTAATTACTAAGTAAAATGCAATACATATTAACGGAATACCTTGCATGTAGTACTAATAATTGAAAAAATGATGGGCTAGTTGTTGTATTAAATATTGAAAAGTCTGCCAAAAGCCGACTTAATGAAGTATATATTAAAATATGATTCAAGGAGAAAAATGGTTATCACAATCTAAATATCTGTCTCATAGACAAGAAAAACACTTCTAGAAGAGGTAAGAACAAGCTTCCATAGAGTCTAACACGTTTTTTAAAAGAGCAACAGGAGAGGGAAAAGCAAAGGTATACAAATGCACAGCGTAAGGAGACATTAATGAATAAATTGGAATGCAGTAAGAAATGAATTGACAAATGTAATTTGGAACCAAATCATATATTATCAGAGCTTGATTCACATAGAGAGAAGCTTGAGTCCAGCTTCAAAAATGACTGGCTGTGTGTCCATGGGCATGTCAGCAGCTTTCTCTGTCCTTTGGTACGTATGGAGAGTTGTGAGCATTAACTAAGGTATTTCAGGCAAAACCCAGATCACATATATGAACAGCGACACGGACAAGACTGTTTATATGAATCAGTAAAAGTAAGCCGCACAGAAGGATTCAGTACATCATATTTCAAATGCCATCTGAGATTGCATTTTTTCACACCAACATGCTTGCTTATATACTCAGTGTGTAGAAATTATCTTATTTTACAAAGAAATATTTTCTCTTTATACTCTTTTAAAACATAGACCGCACTCAGTAATTTTTTTCACTTCTGGTGGACACTAGAGCTAAGGAAGCATGCAGCTACTTTTTCATTTTTAAGGTAGAAAATAGTACAAGCCCACTAAAAAATTCTAATGTTAGCGCTCGGTTTAAAAAAGAGTTGGGGATTGCAGTGAATGGGTGGCAGCACCCCGGAAAGCACCTCTCTTGATTTTGGGGAATGACTGTGTTGCAGGCTGTGCCTTACCACGTTTAAGGAGAAAATGAAAAAAATCAGGTCAACCCACATATGTCAGTTGAGGAAAACCCAGAAGGGTCATTGGCACAGAGAGGGGCTTAATAAATACTCAGTGAGTGAAGGGCGAATGAATCCAAGACCAGATGCGGGCCCTGTCTGACCCAGTTTGCAGCCTCTGGAGTAAAGTATGTATCGCGTGCCTTAACTGATGCTAATCTGTCAATAGCTATTCATTATTTTTAGTACTTCACTGGCAAACCGCTGAATGCCTTTGAGGAGAGAATGCTACTGTCTGAAAAATGTTCAAGGAAACTTTTGTTTTATTATTCAGGTATGTTTTAGTGATTTGATCCACATACTAAACTGATATGAAGATATTAAACAGGGATGTTACCTGCTGTACTGTTCACCTTATTGAGCCTTTAAGTACTTCTGAACATACAGCAGATTTCTGTAGCCATCTAAATGCACCATAGTGCCTTATGCCGTTATTTACGTAAAAAAAAGCTATAAATGAGATTGGAAAGTCTAAGAATATACAGAAAGACTGCAAAAAATTCTGGTTTTCTCATTAGCAATATTTGAATGAGTCAACCTCTGTGGTTCTGTTTTTCTTGACTGACAATTATTTCATTGATTCATCACTCATTAGCATTTAGAGATTTCCTAAGTATAAGCACTATGCTGGGTGCTACGGGAGGAACATGAAATCATCCAAAATATGGTCCTTAAAGTGGCAGAGGACCTCATGGGTGGGTGTAAGACCAAATATTACAAAAACTTGTTTTAAGAAACAAGTAAGATGGGAAACGCTATTAAAAGCAGAATGATGTGCTCGCTTCGGCAGCACATAAAAAAGCAAAATGAAACAGCACAACTACCACCTTTTAACCTCAACCCACATTTATTAAAAAAAAAAATGAAATCAAATATCACTGTATTAAGAATACAGACAATACGTTTAATCCAAATGCCGATTTTGTTTTCTTACTTAGACAAATAATCTCAGTAAGATAAATCTAGTTGTTGTAAAATAAGCATTCTACATGATTTTCCAACTTAGATTATTAGGATGGGTAAGCTAGACGCTGCATGTTTTTAGCACCGTACCTGGAAAAATAAGTCCTCTTGCGATATAAACCATGGGTCAGGAAACCTACATAGAGATGGAAATCTTTTTGATATAAGAGCAAAGAGGAAGATGCAGAATTAACTATCTTACCAACCTCCATCTGAGTAACCTCAAAAAGGAGAGATTAAGCTATATTAACAGACTTGTACCATTAATGAATCATAAAATGTATTTATTGGTAGTAAGTACAAATTCTTTCATTGGAAATAATAGAATATAATGGGACAAGATATAACAAAAGATTAAAGTAGTTATTGAAAGAGAGAGAGACAGAGACAGAAAGAAGGAGACAGAGAGACAGAGATTCTCAGTGCGAGTCATGAATGCACCAGTCAAAAAGCTTCTGCTCTACAGGAGCCGCTCGCTCCCTCACTGGCATCTGCTGCCCTGAACAGAGGGCAGACCCACTACACCAGGGACACTGTGGACATCTCGCAGCGGAGCTGGACTTGCACACAGGTCGGGGGTTTGTGTAGGGGAAGTCGTGCAATCCGATGCCAAGTGTCCCTTTAATCTTACAGTACTTGGAAATCATTTTCTTCAGGAGTTAAATAGCGACCATCATCTTTAAAACATTTAAACACACATGAAGATTCTCATTCTTTCTACCCCTTTTGTTTACAAACCGTCATTTCAGTTATTTGAAGGCAAGAACAGCACTTCTGTTTCTTAGAAATCTAAAACTGGGGCAGCTGGTCCTCAGGGTGCCATGCAGCAAGTCCTGCTGTCCGCTGGAGAAGTCGTCGTGTGTAGGCAAGTAAATTAAAATGAGTGAAAATAATAATTGAGACTATCCTAATGTTGGCTATTTTTATGCAATGTCTCCTTTAATCCCTATACTGCTCCTGCATACCAGATCATTTGGTCTAATTATAAAAATGAAGAAACTGATGGACGGAGGTAAGATCCTAAACTCATATGCCAATAACTCACCCCATGATAAGTGACAGGGTGAGTTATCAGGAGAAAGGAGAAAAAGAGAAAGAGGAAAAACGTCAAGTAGGTTTCCAATGACAAATGTGTGAAAACTGAGATATGGAAATATAAGTCAGCTACCTATTGCTGTATCATAAGATTGCTAAACATCCTACCTAGTCTCTGAGTAAATATACTTCCCCTCTTGTTATAATTTAGTCCTATAATTACAAGATACTTTTTGAAACTAAACATGTTTTAATTTAAATAGAGTTCATATTAATGATATTTGATATAGAAATGGCTGTGTATGAGCGAAATAACTATATATACAAATAATTAATTGTTACCCACTGAAATAGAGTATATCTCTGAGTGTTGATGGGACAATGGAAAAGTTAAGCAAATCCTCATTCCTTATGACAGAATTTATGCAACATTGTGATTGAAAGACTAATTTTAAGTGAACATAATAGATTTTCAAAGGACTACAGCTTTGTAACAGCCCAGTGCCACGAGCTTTAACAATGTAGAATTTGTCAGTAGAGGGCCTTCTTTAGTGTTCCAAAGGGCAGAATAGTCTGAGCAGGACATGCAACAGAGTAAAATTTAAACGTTGCAAATTCTTAATTTTCATATTGGTTCTTTTTTTTTTCTTCTATACTTATGTAAAATGCAATAAGTTCATATTAAAATAGAATTTGCTAATTTAGTAGATTGAAAAATGCTGCAGGCCAATGGGCATGTCGAGAGTGCATTGCTTTTCACACACGAAAGCCTCTCTTGTCTTTGTGTGTAGACAGCAACATTTAAGCAGAGTTCTCTTCTACTGCATCAATTGTTTTCACTTCTGTACTTATATTAGTTATTACTATTATTCTCAGTTTTTTTCTCCATGGTCTCAAATAAGCATTCTTAGATACTCCATCATCTGTGCTGTTTGAAGGTTTAAGAATATTTTGGGGCATTCATTTACTTTTTACTATGCTATATAAAATTAGTTTTGAAAATGCAGTTATTGATGGTACAACTCATAACTGGATAGTATGTTCACTAATTTTTTAAGTTGATCCTCAATATTTTTTATTTCAAATGTTCAGAAAATTTCAACATGGAAAATAGTTATTACCATAAGACTGTGGCAGTGCATAATCATCAGGATAAATGATCTTTTACTTACTTACTTTCAATTTTGCCTAAAAGAGAATGGGGGGATAAAAGAGTTTTGAAAGTAAACCCAAGTTTGCGATGTGCTGTAGACTCTGTGTGACGCTCGACAGGTTAACTTCTCTGTATGTCAGATGTCTATACAAAAAGAAATAGATAAGTAAATACAGAGTTTCGGTATCTGACTCAAATCTTTCTGTTATTTTACAAGTTATAAAAGTTGCTATAATGTATATTTTGGTAAAGAAATAAATTTTACAAAATTTGGACTTTTGCTTTTGAAAATAACAAATGCAAATAAATCAATGATTCCACTTTTCATAATTAAATTTTATTTTGATGTACAGAGAACATCTTTTAATATTGTAATCTTATTTTTACACATCACACAAAAAGAATGTAATTTGGTATGTGGACACACATTATTGCGCATGTCTCTTATCCCTTTGTACATAAATGTAATTGAAACTGTTTCTAAGAAATACCTGCATCTTCTGAAATTGAGTATTCATCTCCTCTGAGAAAACTGTTTCATATGCACAAAGCTCTCTCTGTCTACCTGGAAGGAGCACATGGTAGGCTTGTCCAGTGTGCCCCATAATAAGATCTAGACTAAAAACCCTGGCGAATAACACATGGGCATCTTGTGAATTAGGACGACTTCCAGGATAGAACATATTGAGTTATTTTTACACATTTAATAAATAGTCCATATCCAAGTTCATGTTTTTTTCTCTCTAAGAATGAGTCACTTGCTAATACACTGTTGAATATAATAATCTTTTG
>PVJO010007984.1:0-78290 GCA_004026905.1 Hystrix cristata | reverse complement strand
TGGATGGGTGGGTGGATGGGTACATGGGTGGATGGATGGATAATAAGTAGACCTGAATCAACCAGGTTCCCTGCTTGGATTCTGAGAGCATCATTGGTTTAGAGTAAAGAATACCTCTGAGGATACCTATACAAGAGCCTTTGCCAGAAGTCTTGGATCTATGTAGAGTGCCCAGTGGTACATTGTGAATTTCCAAAATAGCTGCTGTCACCACAGTATACTTGCTCCACGTGCTCACCATGCTATTCCCGTGATGACCACAGTCTCCAGCATACGGCAGGTGCATGATATGATTTTGCTAAAGTAAAAAATGTCCCAGCAGGTATGATTTCAGGGCAATTACATTTTAACACTCAAGCTAGAATCTTATTTCATTGATCAGATATTAACCGGAAAACTATATTCTCTAGAAATTATCGGGAAGCTCCTGGAAAATGTGATAGATCAAGGCTGAGCATCCAGAGCACCAGGATGCTGATTTAGTAGATCTTGCTGTCATCATCTCTTTACAAATAACAATCATACACTGCACACAATAAACACACACACACACAAAAAAAAACTCCATCCAAATCTAGTGTCACCGTTGTTAGTCACTTGTCTTTAGAAAAGTTTTCCCAGAGCAGAGTTTTCCCAGAAAGTTTTCCCAGAAAGTTTTCCCAAAAGTTTTCCCAGAGTATTCTACTTACCTACATGTTTACCTAAACATGTAGGTAAGTAGAATACTCACCACGGAGGGGAGTGGCGAGGATTAAACCAGATATTACCTGGCCACAACGAGCAGCTCTTATTGTAATTGTTTAAACAGAAGGTATCATTTCAGAAGAAAGCTGTTTAAAGCTGTGAGAATATTTTGTAGGAGAATGTTGCTGCCATCATTCTATATATAGAAAAGTCAAGAAATATTTTGAAATATGCTGTCTTAATAAGAGTATTTCCTCCCCGCTCCACTCCTACCACAATCAACTATCTAGTTTGAGGTAGATCCGATTGAAGTTAGAAAAAAAAATTGGCAACAAGAAT
The DNA here is from genome assembly GCA_004026905.1 of Hystrix cristata. NCBI lineage: Eukaryota > Metazoa > Chordata > Mammalia > Rodentia > Hystricidae > Hystrix > Hystrix cristata. The sequence continues at coordinate 77,267 of PVJO010007984.1, read as the reverse complement.
GTATATTGCAAAACAAAATGTGTTGCTTTTAAAGTGATTTCGGAGCCTCGGTAATTAGTCTAGCAAGTTCCAAAGATACATTCTGTAGTCATCATTCACTATTTGTTTCCTTTGGTAATCTCCTCTTTAAAAAAAAAAAAAAAGCAACTGGAGAAAAACACCTGTCCCAAATCTGCCTGGGACTGAAAGGCCCTATGGCCACGCTGGGCTCTAGGTCACAAGGAACTTCCTGTGGAGCCCGTGTTTGTCTTTCTGCCAGGCTGCGCCTGGGTCACTTCTCAGCTCTGGTGGCTGCTGAAACAAGACAGATGCTGCTACACAAAATAACTCAAGAACATACCAGAGCCTGTTGCTTCCAGCACTTGGAAAATCTGACATTCAAATATGCAAATATTTTATGGCATGAAGACAGAAAAAAAAAGAGAAAGAGCTAGAAAGTCACATTTGAAAGGAAACACATTAGAGATGTAAGCAAACTGGAATTTACACTTCTGGATTATAATTAAACTAGTGCTATTATCAGAAGAGACTGCGGAATTTGCCGTGATCTGCCTGAGGGTCTCCTGTTACCACTGACGTCACCAGACACATCACCCAGCGCTCAAGACCTGCACGTGACAAAGCTGCATCTGCAGCCACAGCGCAAGGCTGGAGCTCAGCCTCACCAAAAGCACCTGTCAGCGCAAAAGGCAGCAAGCTGACTGTGCAGCAGAGAGGTCACGGCAGCTCCACTCCGTTCTCCATGGTGCAGTGTGTATGTTTCTCCAACTATCTGGATTAAAATTCTGCCAGTCTCCAAAATTCACACAAACTTTGAGTTAACTTTCCTGGAGCTGAGAGGAAATAAGCCAAGTCTTATTGTCTCAAATGGTGAAGTGAAAAGGAAAACCAGAACCCCAAAGTCAACGTGGCGTTTAGTAGCTCAGTTAGGCTGATCAGTCACTCGACCTCTTGGTCCCAATCTCGCATGTGTGTTAGTGGAGTTGGCCAAGAATTCAGGCCCTAGATGATTCCAAAATTTCCGTGCAGATATCAGAGTCTACAGAAGGTTACAATGGAAAGATTAGAACCAGACAGGCCCAAGTTTAAATTATGTTTTCATTATTTATTAGTTGTTATGGCTTGTATCTCAGTGTCTCCCCAGAGCCTCATGTTTTCATGGGTGGGGCTTTGGGGAGGTGGCTAGAGTAGGGTGTGTGATACTGGGATTAAGGATGTATGATAACTAAATTGGTTTTGCATAGATCCAGGCATGGATAATAGGAAGACACACCCTGGGTCCACCAAAAGGTATGTGGCCTGTTTGAGATAAAAGGGAAGGACAGGCTTGCTTCTGATGCTGATGCTGCTGCTTGCTGCTTCACTTTCTCCTGCCTGCTCTGCCATGAACTGTTCCTCCTCTGCAATGACCCTCTGCTGTGCCACCCTGCCTTGGAGCCAGCCCACAATGGTCAGAAACCTTTACAAACTGTGAGCTGAAATGAACTGCTCCTCCTTTAACTCTGGGTGCTGGGTATGTTGTCCCCACAATGAGAAAAGTAACTAACATGATAGTTTTGTGAACTTAGACAAGTTGCTTAATATCTTGGAGCCCTGGTTTCACATGTGTAACAAAGACACAGTAATTATTCTGTCTCACAAGGTTGTTGTAAAGTTTCAATGCAATTATGTCATTTAAGCTCTTGATATAGGGCAAACTCTGGTTTTATTCCCACTGTCTTATAATTTCTTCTCTTTTGTAATGGAAGCTACCGAGTATGACTAAGTAAATTATCCTGAGAGAGTTAGTGGCTGGGATACTGGCAATATTAACCTCATCGATGCTAAGTCCCAGCCAATGGAGATATCTTTGAAGGTTCAGATTCAGACCCAATCATACAGAAACTGGTCACTGACTTGAAAGAGTATCTGTGCATCTTGTAACTTACAACTGAATCCACTGATGCCAACACACTTCTGAACATGCCCTGCCACCATCTAATGGCGTGTACTTAGTGAAAAGAAAAAAAAAATGTGAGTTTCACTTTTAGTTTATCAGTAATACTATTCTCTCTTGACATGGACCCTGAAATTCATTGATATGCTTGATTAAATCAGTTGATTTTAAATACCAAGACCTTCTGTTTGCCAAGTTACTTTGCTAAGCACTCAGTAAACAAGAAGAACATTTCTTTGGTTTGAACAGAGAAATGTGTTCTCAATAAACTTGCCTACATTAAAAAATATCATTGGGAAAGACAAAATGAAAGAAGCCTACCCCTTACGGAAACTCAAAGGCATATTATATGAGTTATCTCTTGCTGCTTAACTAATTATCCCAAACTTGGTGGCTTAAAATATTAAATAGTTATTGTTTCATAGTTTTTAGAATCCAAGAGAAGTCTGGAAACGGCTTGACTGGATGGTTCTGGCTCAGGGAGCCTCACGAGACTACATTCAGGTTACCAGCCAGGGCCGCAGTCCTCTGAAGGCTTGGCGGGGGCTGGAGAATACATTTCCAGGATGGCTCCCCACGTGCCTGGAAGGTTAGCACTAGCAGCTGCAGGAGGCCTTAGCACCTCCGTAGTGACCCTTTCTAATGGTGCGGCACAATATTTCCTATAACATGGCAACTGACTTTTCCTGGTGTCCAGGAGAGAGAGCCAAGTACAAGCACCGTGATGACCTAGTCTTGGAAGTCACACTCTGTCACTTCTGCAATTTCCTATTGGTTGCACAGGTCAGTCCGTTCAGTGAGGGAGGGGTTTACAAAGGGTGTAGATGCCAGGGGGCAAGGATCATGGCAGCCTTACTTGCGGCGGGGTATCACATATATAAGTGGACAGAAAGAGAATTCCAATCTAGGTTTGGAGGGGAAACTGGGGCAGAAACTCTAACCAAACTCCCAGGTTAAGTACAAGGAAGCAGAAATTATCCAGTAAATTTCACCTCTTAGGAAGGTGGCCAGCATCCTCCTCAGCCCAGGAGTTAAAACAAGGAGACAATGAAGGGGTCAGAGGCAGTGGAGTCATGGGAGGACTCAAAGAGCCCATATGCTATGACTGGAACGTGTCCTCTAAAGTGTCCCCCCAAAGTCATAGATTAGTGGTGTTGGAGATGAGGTCTGGGAGGTCACCAAGGACAGATGAGGGCATGAGGGTGGAGCCCTCCTGATGAAATTAGTGGTTTCATAGCAAGAAAAGGAGAGGCACAAGCTGGCTTGCTTGCTTACCTCACCACGCATCTCACCATTACCTTCTGCCAGGTTGTGGCTGAGCAGACACCAACATTGTGCTCTTGGACATCCCAGTCTCTGGCACCATGAGCTAGCAGAACTTCCATTCATTATAAATTACTCCATAGTGAGTGTTTTGTTATAGCAACAGAAAACAGACTAAGATGCCACCTGGGAGAGTAGAAAGTAGAGAGGAGAGAGTGCTGAGTAGGGGCATGAGCATCTCAGTCATCTCCAAGATGACTTCTGTTTCAACCGTCAGGATGCAAATGGAGTTTGGATGTCTGGAGAGTGCCACGTACCACCCTCCTGGTCTCTTAGCCTGTGGTTTTCTTTACTTTTTTTTTTTTTTTTTTTTTTCTTGCTGGGGATCAAACTCAGGGCCTTGGGCTTGTTAGGCTGTAGTTTTCTTTGGGTCAAAGGGAGCAGTTGAGCTTTGCAATTGAGTCCAGCCTAGATTCCATTTTCCCTTTTTCCACATACCAGGCTCCAAAACTTTTCTAAGCCATATGATCTTAAAATAATCTCAAGAAAGATGCAATGATAAAGATTTTTAATTAAGAACTTTCACCTGGACATCAGCCTCCATGTGGCCATGAAATTGGATCTGGCTGGGATTTTTTTATGCTTTAAGATTCTATGCTGTGAGTATCGAAATTTAAAAATAAAAGGAATCTAAACCTGATTTATGTTTACAAGTGTTATCCTATAAGGCACCATTCCAAGGCTCCCTGTTTCCCACTAAGCAGATAAATATGGTTTCCCAAGGCTCCGATTCCTTGTCTTAGAAGGAGTGCCTGCTGCCCACAGCTGTTTACAGATGCTGAGTGATACTTGTGGCCTCTGCCCCTCATGAATGTGGTTCCTCTAAACCCCATGAGCAGAATGATTATGCCATGCTGCCCCTTTGAGGGGCAGAGTGGTAATGAAGTGGATGCCAGCTGCTTCTCTCTCTTCCGCTCGAGCCCCTGAAGATTCCCAAGTGGAAGGAAAGTGAGGAAACAGAAAAACTGCTTGTTGGTGTGTTGCTGTCCTTCAAAGCCAATGGTGCAGTGCTGGCGTGGTCCCAGGAGGCCTCAGTGCCATGTGAAGTAAGTGATCTTAGAGACTGGCTGGTTATGTTGATGTTGTTTACCTTGGTGAATAATAAAATCAGGGCAGATCCGCTCAGAGCCACCTGGCTGCGTCCCTCTTGGGAGAACACAGGGAAGAGATATCTTGGCCATGAGATGGGAGGGCAGCTGGGACCTTCCTGCCCATGAAAATAGTGTCACCTGACTAGAGAAAGCTGCAGAGATCTGGGCCTCTGGCCCCCAGGAGAAGAGCTCCTCCACCAGCTTCCACAGCCTTCAGCACTCAAGGCAGGTGCCAGGATTCCCGATGAAGCAAACCTGGCCAAGAGCACATTATGCAAGAAGCAGCGGCAGGGTGAGTGGAGATGCAAATGCAGAGGCCTGGGATTACTGCATTTCCCTGAGCCCACAGTTCAGCAGAAAGACAACTCACCTTCCATACCAGTCAGGAGCTCGCAGGTGTCTGGAGAAGCCACCCAGCCCCTAGACAACTCCTCTGCCTCTGCTGCTCCACCCAATAGTCAGGAAGTCTTCGATGAGACCTTGCAGGGGAGGAGGTGCCTCAGACACCAGCTCCGTCCCCTCCCATAGTACCCTCAGTACTGAGATGGATGCAGTGTCAGCATACACTTCCTGCAAGCCAGAGGAATGTACCAAGCTCCAGCTAGCTCTTTTATTTAGACTGTGTCATCTCTGGGTTCACATCTTACTCTGTGTTAGCGAGCCTCCTCCCCAGTATTCACTCTTAGCTTCTAGCACCATACCCAAAAAGAGAGGATCTACATATTTTCTTCTTAATGGGGGAGACAGATCCGGGTCCCCAGTCCCTTCCCTAATGGCCTAGCAAAGACAGCCATGCTCTGCTAAAGGGCTTGAATACATGAACATAAACACACACCTATACCTATACTCTAAGAAAATATATATTAGAAAATAAATGTTTGTACCAAGACTATAGTTCAGTGGTCAAACACTTGCCCAGAATAGGGGAAACTGTGGGCTTGATTCCCAGGACTAGAAAAAAAAAAAAAAAGAACAGAAAAGAGAGACTATGTGTTTATATATAATATACTTGTTAGAAAATTTAGAAAAAGGCTGATACCCCCCCAAAAAAATGGACAAGAAACATGAACAGGCAATTTGCAACAGAGAATATCTGAATGGCCATTAACTATATGAAAATATCTCAATGATCAAGAAAATGCAAGTTAAAACTAAGATCAGAGTAGTTAAAATGTAAAAGATCAATAGTACAAAATTTTCCCAAGGCTGGAGAGCAGCAGAAACTCTGACATGCTGCCGGCAGTAGTGCAAAATGGTACAATCACCGCAGAAGATTGCTGGGCAGAAGCTACCGCAGTTGGACATAGCACTCCCTGTGTGTATTCCTGCTAGATACACACAAGACACACAGAATGTCATCCAGCAGGGTGATTTGTTTTAAAAAACGGAAAATAAACCAAATGTCCATCACCAAAGAAAAGAATAAGTTGTGACATAGTCATATGAAAGAATACTGTGCACAATAAAAATTAACAAACTACAGCTATGCAAAAGAACATGAATGAATTCTAAAACACAATATTTAAACATTCTTTATTAAAAGAAGGTAAGCACAAAAATACATACTGTGTGAGTCTACTTACACAAAATTCATGAAAGGAAAAAGGTATCAGTCTCAAGGGATAGAAGCTTAGGTGGTAAACTACAATTGTTTTCCTAAGAGAAATGATAATGATTACCTTCAGGGCAGAGGGTGGGGGTGATGATTGGGACTGGCCATGGAGAGGGAGCTAGTAGAGTATGAGCAATAATCAAGTCCTGCGGACTTGACTTTGGCTGGTGGATATACAGGAGTTTGGTCTGTAACAGTTCTGTGACCTGTACCTTGTTCTGTTTGTGTGCATATTTAATAATCAAAAGATAAATTTAAGCCATCTCTTTGGCCCTCCATGCCCCATCCAGCACATGGGACTAAAGCATAGATTCAGTCCTACCCACTGAGTGATCTTGGGAAGTGACCTGAGCTCTACAAACCTGTTTCCTTTTCTAAATGTCAGGGATGATGCTTAATAAACAGGGTCAGTGAAAGGGTTGATGTCCCCAAATAAGTTTTAGAGTCCAGCACAGTGCTAGAACACAGATGGCATTCAATAAATGGAAGGTGAGAGTAGTCAGAGTGATGGCAATGGCTTATTCTTGCTCTACCTCAGTTTACCTTGATCTATTCTGCTATGTGAGTCAGCTCTTTGTTCCTGTAACACATACTTGAGATAAATCAACTTACAAGAAGGTAACATTTATTTTGGCTCACATTTGGGAGCATGCAGTCCACAGCTGATGGCCTCCTGGCTTTGGGCCTGTGATGGCACTTCATGAAGGACACAGCCAAGGCAGGTGTGCATCTCATGGGTGCAAAAAGAGAGAGGAGGAGATCTGCATCCTGTGACCCCCTTTGAGGACACACCCCTGTGACCTCTGACATCTCACTAAGCCTCGCCTCTTAAAGTCACCACCTCCCAGTTGTGCCGACCTAAAGGCCAAGATTTTGGAAGATATCGCAGATCCAAGCAATAGCGTCCCCTGAAGTAGGAGACAGTGGGAAGCACTGTGAGTCTGGAACTGAGCAGGGAAAGTCATTTGCCTCCTTTAACATGCAGGTATAACGTCTTTAAAACACAGTGAAGGATATCAACCTCGGACAGTCCTCAGGGGGAGTAGATCTGCTAATGTGAACACATCTGGTAAGCACTAGATACCTGAACTTTGTTTCCCCAGTAAAATAGCAGGTAGCAGTCAATGTTGCTTAACTTAGGACTCCATGAGGAAGGAGCATGGAATCAGAAAACACGAGCTGCTTTCCTGGTTAACATCCATATAATCCTACGACTCAGTAGCTCGAAACAAGCATTTTCTTTTACGCACAACTCTGTAAGTCAGAGAAGGAGGGAAAGCAAGGTTCAGCTGGGTAGCTTCACCTCTGTCGCGGGGTCTGTCCTGTGGTTCGTTTCAGATGAAGTCTATCAAAGCCTCAGTCCTTTGACGGCTTGGCTTATCACACAGGGGCCGACACCGCTGACCTCGGCCAAGAGCTCACACCAAGCTACTGCCTCTTTCAGAGCCCATGACCTCACCTTTGAGTCACGGCTCCCTCAGAGAGGGATAGCTCCAGGGCTCCCAAAGTGAGTGCCCCACAGAAAAAAAGGAGCTATGTTATTTTTTATGACTTAGCCTTGGAAGTCATCTAGGGTCACTTCCTCATTCCAAACCCACTCAGACTCAAGGGATGGGGACATAGAATTTGCAGCCATCTTTTAGTGCTCGGTTTACCCATGAACGCTAAGGTCATATGTGAATTCTGGAAACTATTCCTGTAACATCATAGGCAGCCTTGCACGACGGCTAAGAGTTCTGTCTGGATCCAAAGTCAGACTGTGCCTCTTACTGGCTGCATGTCATTTGGAAGTTACAAGGCGTCTTAGATTCTGCTTCTGTTAACTAGAAATGCTAATACTGCCGCCTGCCCCAGACCTGTTGAGTGGCACTTTTGGTATTGTTTCCACCCAGAACTCCATCCATCCAGGGTCTGGGGCTCTGACTGTGTCGCTGCTAGCATTACTGGGAGACCTCTGTGCTTCCCACAGAGAGGCTCTTCCTCCAGGAGGATGGAGCCGGGCACTGACGTTACAGTGGGAAAACACTGGGCCTGGAGCCAGACCGTCTTGGGTCAAGCCTCTGGCTGCTGGTTGGAGGGGTTCGAGATAAGCTGTCTTTTCTCTGAGATACAGTTTCCCCACCTGTAAGGTGGAAAAAAATGAAACCCCTCCTTGACCAAAAGGCTGAGGAATCCAGTGAAAAAAGTAGTGATGGAAGCCTTAGTGTGGTGCTCAGCACTGCATGTGTATTTGATAATTTTGTTTATTTTTAGTTTTCAGAGGAAGGGGAAATTGAGTCTCAGAGAAGAAGTCTGAGGACCATATCTCAGTGCCTTAAAGAAACAGCATGACTAAACCATCCTTCCTGGCCAAGAGCAGGGAAGTGCAAACTCTTGATCAAGGATGAATCAGTGATTCTGTCCTTCACTGCTCTTTCCTCTGCACCTCCCTGCCCAGCTCCCCTTCTCCCAGAGCTCTAGTGCCTCCCCGTCCTGGCCTCCCCAGCACACAGGTTAGACACACAGCTTCCACAGACAGCCTGCTGTCCCTGCAGCAGGCCCTTCCGTGTCCTCTCACTGTATCCACGTTGGCACCGCAGCGTCATGCTGGGCCTTCACTGGGCTCTGCTCTCTCTCCAACTCACACACAGCCACTCTTCCACTTGTAGAAATCTCCCAGGAGAAAAATCAGGAAAGAAGGTAGAATCCTTGGCAGGAGCCTTGTTGATGATGGTGGTGGTGGTAGTGGTGAGTTTTGTTTTGTTTTGCTCTGTTGCTGGCCAGGCAAGCACTCTACCAGTGAGCTACACCCCCAGCCTGTTGGTTTCTTTCCTATTGCCCTGATAGCATACCTGAGCGTGGACAATTGGTAAAGAATAGCAATGTATTTAGCTTGTGGTTCTGGGGCTGGAAGTCTGAGGTTGAGTGGCAGTACCTGTCACAACCACTACTTCATAACATGGTGGAGACACACAGAGGTGAGTGGGTGCATGCAGAAGAGACAAATCAAGAGGGGGGCCTGCTGCAGTGGTAATTGATCCAGTTCCTCCAGCGCAGTGATGGAGAACCTTCTAGAGCTTCCAATGACACAAACAGCCCACTGCAGTGTGCATGCAATAGGTTCTCTACCACTGCCCTGGAGGGATAGGAATCATCCCTCTTAAAGATCTAATTACCTCTTAAAAGTCCTATCAGCTCTCCATACTGTTGCATTGAGCCTGAGACCTCAAATGGCTTTCGGAGGGGACAAACCCATACCTACTGTGGCAACTGCTTTCCCGTATCTGGTTAGTGCCCAAGAACTCTCAGCTTCTACTTTTACTTTCCACCATATCCATTCATTTGCTTATTCATTTACACGACACATCTTTATTATACACCTAATAAGCATGAAATAAACTTTCTGTTGTCCTGGTCTGTACTTTCTAGCAGGGGATCTTCGCTGCCTCCCAAAGGGTCTTCTCCAGGTCCTGCCTCAGACAGAAGTTCCAGAAGACCGAAAGACCCCGCCCAAATAGCCTAGTCCCAGTATCGCAGAAGACAGGGGTTGGCCCTGGTACACACTCCATAAGGTTGTGTTACTGACACGGGTGGAGACAGGCTGAGTGTGGAATGAGTCAGGGTGACCCAGGAGATCAGACAGCCCAAGGTGCAACCTCTCCTGAATTGGTAGAAAACAGCAATGCCAGAGTTGGGCAAGGACGTACACCAAGTCTGAGCAGAAATATGAGGAAAGAGAGATAAGGGAATGTGGGGCCCAGAGCCACTTCTCTCTCTCAGAGATCTAGGACCCCAGATTGATGCCAGCGGCGCTGTAGGTGAGACTGGACTCCACTCTCCTACTAGGGCTTGAAACACTGCCCACCACTGAGTGGTCCTTCAAAGGCAGAGGATCACTGGACTCGGGGCCCTCTGTTCTCATCCCCCACGAGAATGTGGTACTGGTTGCCACAAGTGAAAGACTCTACGGGCTCTGAGGAAGGCAGAGCTGCTTCAGCTTCCCTAGACTCCTACCATTAACAAATGCACCCCCCTCTACCTGTGGCCTGTAAAGCACTGCAGAGTTCCTGGACAAAGCAAAGTCTGAGTGCACCAGTAAGCTGATCTCCACACCTGAAAAGGACGACATACACTGTACATACGGGATACTCCCACAGAGCACGCAAATGAGACTTAGACAAATGGGTCAAGCCCAAACAAAAGAAAACAAGTATTTCAGATTTTTGATAAACTGCCCAAAAGTTCAATGGCACTCAGCTCTCTTGAGTCACTTCATGACCTCGTGCTCAATCCATGTCTCACAAATCACAATTGACAGCAAGATTCGACCATCAGAAGGTCACACAGATCCACACTGCTGTCCTCCGAAAGGAATAAAAAATAAAGCAAGGTGCAAGTGAAGAACAGATTCCTGTCAGAACATCAGGACAAATTAACCAAATTACATCAAGGTGATGAACACACTTACCTTCGTCTCTGCATAATATGAATGCCCAGTATCCCCTGTCACTTTTTTAAACCTCATTCTTGTGTGCTGTGGATGGTTGCCCATATCATGCTGTCTGCCTTTAGATTTGATTCCTCAAAAACAGGTCTCTACCTCAAATAATAATATCTTATTTAAAAATGTGAACGACCTGAAATAAGTCAGGCACCAAAAGAAATATACCTCATGTATTCACCCATATGTGGCCGCTAAACACTTTGAACTCATAGAAGCAGACAGTAGAATAATGATTAGCACAGCCAGGCAGAGTGGGGCAAGAGAGGGCAGGGAGAACTTGGTGACTAGACACTAAAACACAATTAGGCAGGAGGAGAAAGCACTAGAGTTCTATAACACAGTAGGGTGGCTATAGTTAACAATAATTTATTGCAGATTTCAAAATAGAGGAAAGGATTTTCAGTGTTCCCAACATAAAGAAATATTTTAGACATGCTCGTTACCCCGATGTGATCATTACACATTGCATACATGTATCGAAACACCACACTACACCCCATGAATATACGCAACCGTGTACCAGTTAGATTATTTTTAGAAAGCACATGAACAAGGAGACCACTCTGCCATCAGATGAAGAACATGACCTTGTCTGGACACTCAGGGAGAAGGCTGCTCTCCTATTTGTCTCTCCTCTCCTGTCTCCCCCCCAGGTAAGAGGCCCCTGAAGGAAGGGATGTGGAATTTGGAATAATCTGGCAGACAGCGTCAAGAATGTGGGTGCCCCTGCTGGAGACCTGAGCCTGAGCATCACCGGAATTGCCGATGGGAGCCCTAGAAAGACGGAGGGATGCTCTGATGGTAAAGTGTTCCTGGAAATTAGGAACAAAAGGTTCATAACTGCAAAACTAGAGACAAAATGTGTCAGGGACACACTTCAAGTGTCAGTGGAAGAAGGATTCTGAAGCTGCAGTAGGCAAAGAACCAGAAGCTGGTAGTGCCAAGTTACAACTGTGACCAAGGGAAATGGGGGACATCCGGGTCTTTAACACTTTCCACCGAGGAGAGTTGGGGAGATGTTGGTCAAAGGTTACAACATGTCAAGAGGAGTAAGTTTGAGACCTGTTGTAGGGCATAGTGACTACAGTGAATAACAATGTACTGTATACTTGAGAATTGCTGAGAGAATAAATGTTGAGCGTTCTCACCACCAAATGAAGACCATGTAGCAGTGTGTGTGTGAACCAACCCCAGTTAGCCATTCTACAATGTGTACAGGCGTCAGCCATGCAACATAAATGTATACAATCTTTGCCAATTAAATGTATACAATCTTTGCCAATTAAAAAACAAATCAATATTTTTTTAAAAGGATGTGGAATATTTAAGGGAGAAGCAAGCATTCATTCGCAATGGCTACCATAACTTTCAATAATGGAACAAGTGGCACCACATTTGTCTAAAATGCTAGCTCATCTTTCCAGCATGACTTTCACCCAGAGTGTATGAAAAAGTACTCATAAAGAAATGGAGATTTTCAGAGGAGATGAGGAGAAGGACAGAGGGGAGGGCCTGGGAGGACAGATATGGTGAAAGTATGTTATATACATGTATGAAGATGTCACAGTAAAAAGAGAGAAACAAACTTTCCCGAGGAGTTGTTGCGTTCTTGCACATGTAGTTTAAGGCACATGACGGGTGTTTTTGCTGCCCTATTTTACTGGGTTCATTTAAAAACATAAGAGTCTAAACCCAGACGCTCCCACTCCTCCCCAGCTAGTCTCAGCTGCTCCTGGCTCAGTCGCCTGGTGTGGGAGCCTGTTTTAGTTACTTTTCTCTCGTTGTTGGGACAGAATACTCAACACCCAAAGTTAGGGGAAGAAAGGTTTATTAGCTCACAGTCTGCAGAGGTTTCAGTCTATAGTCTGCTGGGTTCGAGGCAGGGCAGGCTGGCGTGGCAGACCGGCAGCCGGCCGGCCGCAAAGTAAAAATGAGAAAATGCAAGGAATGTATGCCAATAGGCAATGCAAACAAGCAGCTAGTTAGCTTCTTCCTGTATCTTTTATCTAGGCTACCTGCCCCCAGGGCGGCCCGCACTCCTACCCCCCAATCTCAGGCTCACATCCTTGATCCCAGCAGAACCATGCCAAACCGATCAATGGATCAATTTAGTAATCACACACTCTAGATCCAGCTATCTCTTACTGTCCCGACCCGCGGGACAACAACGGGAGATCGAGGAGACCACCTAGAAGAATGAGAGGGGACAAGGAGCGCGAAGAATGGAGGCAAGACAAGGATTCTGATCAAGCCTCCAAAATTTTTATTGTTCCAGTCGGTTATATACAGTTAAGGCAGGCAGGGGCAGGGTCAGATGAGGCGAGGTACTTGTCGAGAGCTGATTGGCTCTATGCTGGTGGCGAGATATGAACTGCGGGGAGGTGGGATGGGTTTTACTATTGGCTCGCGCGGGCTCGGGGAATGGCGCGCGCGGGCTTTGTTGGCGCGCGCGGGCTCTGGGAATATGGAAGTCACGAATTATGTTGGACTTTGCAGAAGTGGCTTGCCTTTTGGCTCCCGACATCTTACCACATGAGGCTTTGGGGGGACATCTAGACACAAACCATAACAGAGCCCGAGAGGGACGCTGTGGTCTGCCTCCTGAGCTGCGCCTCGCACCGTCTGTGGGGCCTTCACTCTGTCTCTCCTGAGCTCGGCTAGTCCGTGGTATTTTTAATCTGGCTTCTTTGGCAGTTTTGCAAATGCTTTTCAAGATGCTTACGGACACATGCTGAGAACTGCAAGGCAGAAAACCAGGGAACCCTCTTGGAACCTGCTCAGTGTACGTTGTCCTCCAGCCCCGCCTGTGAGGGTCCGTGTCCGGTCACAGCTGCTCTCTGAAATGCTTGAGTTCCAGAAGCTATGCTGGATCTAGCCTAACAAATCACACTGAACTCTGGCATGGAGTAAAAGAGAAAGCTTTTAAAGATATTACATTTTTGGTCATTACGCAAAGAGTCAGTTCTGCGATGGACTGACCTTTACTTGACTTTGGGGAGCTAAGCATGTGGCTTATGAGCTCGGGAGTTCTGATTCTTTACTGTCAACGAGAAAAGACCAAGCAGGGGACGAAGGCCGTGGGGGAGGTAGTGTATTGCCGCATATGACCTCCATGGGGAAAACATAAGCACGGAAACCCCTTCTCTTTCGTCACGGAAATAGTTTAAGAAATATCACAGCAAGAGAATTGAAAGCTGGCTGGAAGCAAGACTTTAAAGACGTTAAAGTGGCATGTCCTGTCTCAAGGGCCTGATGGCCACTTTGGTCGCCTCCCACACCGAACTTAGCCTTTGTAAGCTATTTAGAAAGAAGAGTGGTGGCTCAAGGTATTCTCAACTGGGGGTGGGGGTTGTGGGAACAAAAGGTGAGTTAGAGTTGCAGAAAGCGCATCAAGAAAGAGTGACTTTAAGTGACAAGTCACTCAACAGCCTGGAGCTCAGTTTCTTCTTCTATTAAATAAGAGGTTTAGGTAGAAATCTTTGTTGGGAGGGTTGCTTGTTTAATTTTTGTTTCTTTGGTACTGAAGGTCAAGGCCATGGATGCTTTACCACTGAACTACATCCCCAGCCCTCCTTTCCTGATTTTTTTCAAATCAGGATCTTGCTAAATTGCCCAGGCTGGAGGATTGAACTTGTGATCAATCCTCCTCCCTGGAGGGTAGTGACACGACCAAGTAGGAGCGCGCTTAGGAGAAGTCTCGGAAAGCACCAGGCTCCGTGTCGAGTAGGCTGTTCTCGGCCTCTCTGCTGAGTGTGTGGCTGTCAGCCTAGACTTTTTGCCACGCACAAGACGTCTCTGCTTCTCACCATCCGTAACAGGCATCTTGCCTCTGTCTGTTTTATTGATTGCCATCTCATTCCCTTCCTTGCTTAAAAAATCTCTTTTCTCATGCCGATGTCTCTTAATTTCCCTCTCCCTTGACTGTTACTCCAGCAGCTCTGCTATTTAGCTCCATGGTGTCACAGCAGAAGGTTGGTGAGAAGGGAACTGTGCTAAGCGGCATTGCGTTGCAATCCAGGGCTGGCTGCTGAGTGGCTAGGAAGCCTTCTCCAAAGTTTCTGGCAACTTATTGCTTTGCAGTGGGTTCCTCTGGTGGGAGGAAGAAAGGCACCCTAATCCCCTCATCCCCGCTCCTATATACACAGTACACCCCGGGGAGCCCAGTGGACCTTTACTGCCACACGGGCCTGGTTGTGACCATTCTTCCTCCCAGGACGAAAGAAGCAAAAAGAGCACAGGTCCACCAGTCACCTTGGAGCCCGGACAACCCTAACTGCTGGCGCTCTTGTTAGAATAGCTGCATGGTGTTTGCAGAGTTGTGCATATTCTTCCCAACACATCTGAACTTGGCAAAGAAAAGCCTGCCTTTCTTCTTGGAAGCCGGAGAGTGTGTGGGCTGTCTGGCATGAGTGACGGCGCCAGTCTAGCCACCAGGAAGTGGGATTCTGTGCCCAGCTCTGCCTCGCCAATCTAGCCACTGGGAACTGGGATTCCGTGCCCGGCTCTGCCTCTTACTTGCCGTGTGCTGTGAGCACTTCCCTTCTTCCTGCGCTCCTGAGCCAGGACAGAGTTCATATAAACAGCTGTTCACTCACCAAGAAGAACCGTGACATGGCACACAGACAATGAGTCCTGGGTCAGACCGTTCTAACTCTAGCCCTGTCACTGTGGCTGTGGCCATGGCCAGCTGCTTACTCTCCTTCCCCAGGCCTAGGTCTTCTCCTCCTCAGAATGAGGACCAGATAAGAAAAGATGTAGGCGTCCTATTCTCATGCACATCTGACCCTTAAGGAGGAAAAAATGGCTTTCGTGGACAAAACAAGATGACTCATGTCATGAGAGCCTCAAGGAAGCGGGCCCAGGATTTTGAGGCCCCTAATATTCTACAGCTCATGACTGTAATTCTTCCATAGATATAAATCCTGAAGCTAGGGTTATGATCATCGGTAATTTCAAAACCTACCATGCATCACTCTTCTCTCTCCCTTGAAAGGTTTAGAATATAAATGAACTATATTTTTATCTGGTATCTTTTATTTTTTAATTAATTTTTATATTAGTACATATTTGTCATACATATTTATCACATTAATAATAAGGAATTTATACCTGTACATAACACATCTTGGTTCCCCTTTTTCCCTCATTCTTCTTCCTTCCCTTCAACCTTCCCTCCCCTCCACATTTACAAAAGCTTTGTTTTCATCTTTCTCTTTCCATTCTCTTTTTTCCTTTTCCCTTCCTTCCTTTCCTCCAACCCTCCTTGTTCCCCCTAACATTTGAACATGTTCTTCCTACTTCCCAATACCTAGCCTCCATTCCACATCTTATTTACATTTTGTGTTTCTCATACAAAAGAAACAATGTGGTGTTTAAAATTGCGCATTCAATTCACTTCACTTAGGATCCATCCATTTACCTTCAAATGTCTCAAGTTTATCCTTCTTTCGGCAGAGTAGTACTCCACTGCATATGAATACATTTTCTTTATCCATTCATCTGTTGATGGGTATATGGGCTATTTCCTGTATTCAGCTATTATAAGCTGTGCTGCTATAAACACGGGTGTGCATATATCGCTGTGGTATAATGCTTTTAACTCTTTCAGGAAGATACCCAGAAGGAGAATAGCTGGGTCTAATGGAACCTCTAGTTTCCGTTTTAAGCAATCAACATACTGATATCCATAGTGGTTGTACCAGTCTACACTCCCACCAGCAGTGGAGAGGAGTTCCTTTTTCCCCACAGCCCCACCAGTGTTTGTTATTGGTTGATTTCTTGATGATGACCATTCTTTCTGGGATCATAGCAAGCTAAAAACCTTCTGCATAGTGGAAGCGGCCACAGGCAGAGTGGGGAGACAACCCACAGAATAGGAAAATATTTTATCAGCTACTCCTCAGACAAAGAACTAACATCTAGAATATATAAAGAAAGAACTCAAAAAAAAAAAAAAACCCTCAAATTTAAAGACCCAATCCAAAAATGGGCATCCGAAATGAATAGACACTTCTCAGATGAAGAAGTACAAACAGCAAATAAATACATGAAAAAATGTTCTGCATCACTGGTCATTCAAGAGATGCAAATTAAAACAACTCTGAGATTCCATCTCACTCCAGAAAGAATGGAGCAAATGGATTAAAATATTTTTAATAACCAAAGTATAATGCTATGACTTGTATCCAGATGTCTTCCCAAAACCTCATGTGCTTATAGGTAAGCTTTTGGGAGGTGACTGGATCACAGGCGCGTGATACTGGGTTAGTCCCTTAATCGGTTTAACATAGTTCTGGGTGTGGATGACGAATTACTGAAGAGAGAAGCCCACCTGGGTGTGGGTGGCACCAAACAACAGGTTTATGACCTGAATGGAATAAAAAAGGAAAGACACAGGAGGGTGCTCTCCCTCCTGTCTGCCCCGCCAACAGCGCTTTCTCCTCTGAGATGCCTCTCTGCCCTGCCGCCCTGCCTTGGAGCCAGCTGACTGTGAACTGAAACCTCTACAAACTCTGAGCTAAAGTAGACCTCTCCTCCTTTGACTTGTGGGTGTTGCGTATTTTGTCTTGGCAATGAGAAAGTAACTAAGACATATAAGACGGCATAACCTGAGTGGCAAATAATGGATGGTTTTTTAAGCAAAACATCCAGAGCCCGAGGAGGAGGCGACTGTCCCAGTTGCCATGGTAATGTGGCCTCCCAAATGCCCAGCCCCACCCCCATCGCTGAGGACTTCACTTGATCTTAACCAATTTCCATTTCAGTCAGAAGAGTCAAGTAAAATGGGTAGTGGGAGGATTTTCAAAACTCTGAGCTTTCTGTTGTTGAAGGATACAACGCACTGTGTCCGGCTCCCACACAGGAGTTGCGCTTGCCAGCTCCATGGTTTGGGGAGTGAGGACAGGTGTTCTCCACAGTGTCCCTGTGGGAGCGCGGCTGTGCCCAGGCTGCACCTACAGGGACCCAGTGGCCAGGGGGCACTTTGGCCTCACCAAGCATCTGCGGGGTGCCAGGTCTCAATACCTCCATGGGTGTGTAAAAGGAAAAGTAAGAGCCTTCTTGGGTTTCTAAAAGAAAACTCAAAAGTGTTTTTCTTCCCATTTCAGATGTGAGAAAACTGAAACACAAGTGGAGAAAGATGTTTACCAAGGTTTCAAGTAAAGTAGACTGGAAAGTTGCAGAGAGCACTGCTTGTGAACGCCAAGTGTCCGGGACAGACTTCGAGACGACAACTTGAACTCCCCTCTCCCTGACCATGCCCGGCACCTTTCCCACGGAGGTGGGCTTAAGGGGAGGGAGGCAGGCACTGTGCGCTGGAGCCAGGTTGCAAAACAGGGGGAGGATGAGGAGCCAAGGACTCTTGCTGCTGTGAGTAGGATTTTGGAATAAATCCCTTGGTATAATAATAGAACTGAAGATACCAGAGTGAAACATGGTGACCGAAAGAGATCTCACTGGCATCTCAATTTTTTTTTTTTTTTGGACCTCAATGTCCTCTTGCTCATGGGCAATGGAATCCTGATTTGTTGAAGAAGAATAAACTTCCCTTTTCCTCTGTAAGGACAGAGTGAGTTATTTCACCACCATTTTTATTGTTCTCAAATCTGACTTTTTAAGAGGAGGTCTTAGCACTCACAAGACTTATTTATTTTTGCTTGGTTTTCTCATATGTTTTGGAGGGAAAGGGCGGTTTGGGAGCTGGAAGGGACTTCAGAGTTCGTCCTGCACACTTGCCTCATTCTTCCATGAGGTTGAGTTCAGTGACTTGCCAAGGTCAGTTAGCTGGTTCATGTGGATCCTGGGTCCACACTTGTGTCTTCTGATTCTCTTTATTGGGGTGTTGTTTCCACCACAACATGCTCACCCTCATGAGAACATTGACCAGATGTTGACGTGCTGACCAGAAGCCACCCACTCCCTGGGTAGAGAGATTTCCCAAAAATTCAAGGCATTTGGGCACTTGCTGAGATCTTCCCCATGTATTTCCCAGGTGGAAACAGGAGTAGTCCTCCTTCATGTCCTTCCCTCTGCTTTCTTCACCCACTCCAATCCACCCTTCAGTGCTGTATTAGTCACCTTTCCTGTCACAGAAACAGAACAGCCAATACCCACAATTTAAAGAGGGAGAGGTTTGACTTGGCATATGGTTTCAGAGGGTTCAATCCATGGTCACCTGACTCCAGGGCAGAAACATGGCATAAGGGGATGGCAGAGCAAAGATGTTTGGTTCATAGCAGCCAGGAAGAGGAGCAGGGGAACAGCACCAGAGAGGAAGGAGCCAAGGACTAGATATAGTACCCAAAGCCAACCTCTATGATCCACTCGAACACACCCAGAAGTGTGTTCCATCAATCCCTTGGGGGATCCCATAGCCAATTAAGTTGACACAATGAAGATTAACCTCCCACAAACATCCCATCCATCTGAGAGCTTCCTAATCCTTGGGTTGACTTGATGGTCACTCTGTTTGGTTCTTCAAATTCTTTGTGCATTATGACCCACTATAGGTCCATCATGTTGCAAGGAAGTCACTTATTTTTCTGCCTGGTTCTTCATTCAGTGGCGTGCTCTTCTGCGGACAGAGACCCTGTTTCAGATGACAAGGCACCTCCAGGATGTGGTAGAGTGCCCAGTACACAGCAACTATGCAATGAAATTTGTTGGATGGATACAGAATTGTTGACAGTGCCAACAGGTGTCCAGTCTGCTGGGAGAAGTCAGCCCCACTTCTGGACACCAACAAGACTTCTGATCTTCCTGAGTCTTCTCGTGTTCTCCTCTAGCTTGGGGTTAGAACACACCTCTGGTGGGGACAAGACCAGCTGTGCAGTGCACAGAAAGCAGCAGCAGGTGAAGTGGAGGAGGTGCCAGTGGGGGTGGTGTTGATAGGGAGGAAGGAGCACACTTCAGATCAGTCGTGGGTGTAATGACGATGACGAGTCCTAGTCTACGGAAGTACTAAGTCACTGGGGGAATCAAGAACCTCTCTAGATGCAAGAGAACGAGGAGATGGAGAGAAAATGACTGGTTTGATTTTGTGGCTTTATTTAGAGTTTTGACTGTTGCAAAGCCTAGTGTGATGCAGAAAGCAAGATGGTGCATCTCCAGGCTTAATACCCTTGGCTGTGGAGACATTCTGTGTGTGTTCCCCTCATGCATCAGACCGGGGCAGGTCCCTGGAGTCGCAGGATCCTCAGACCCGCACACTCAGAACACCTAGCAGAGGGTTTCGGACAGCAAGAGTTGGGCAGGATTGCTATTCAATTACCAGAACTTCACAACCATGTTGTCAGCACAGCTCCCTGTGTGGAAGGCTCCACAACACAGGAAGGGCTAGAGCTCAAAGGCCTGAATTTTATTCCTGGTCTGCTTCCAGTGAGCAAGATCTCTGATGAATCACTTCATCTCATAAAGCCTCAGGTCACTTTTCTGGAATCCCACATGTATGTTCTAAAGCTATGTTTCTATGGTTACTTGCCCCTCAAGCCTCTGGCCTAAATGTGGCTCTGTGCCCTAATCTTCTGGGCCCCCACACCAGGGTCTGACATTGCACCTTAACTGCCTGGTAGTGACAATACTCAGCAAAGATTAGTTGTCCTAGAAATTCAGAGTAGATAATACAAGGAGTACTATGACCCACCATCTCCAGTAGATGATGTACAGTGGAAATCCCCTCAGCAAGGAAGATAGGGCCAGGGCTCAGCACAATGTGTTAGTGTCAGGTTCATGAGGAAACAGAGAACCAGACCAGTATCCTCGGCCCAGTATATCCCTTCTCTCCCTTTCCCTTCTGCTCCTGTGTGTGTATGAGGAGCTGCGGGGGGTGGGGGCCCCCTTGTGATACCACAGCCTGTTGAAACACTTCCCATCTTCTTTGCTAAGTAGGAGAGACAGCTGATCAGCCCCTCCTCTGAGAAGCTACCTTCTCCCTAGAAGAGGCCAACTCAGCTCTATAACATTCCCGTCTCCTTTTCTCAATTTGCTCTTCTTATATTAGCAGCTCAATCTATATGCTGACTGTTGTTGTCCATGCATTAAACGGCAAGAGGCTGCAGCCCACGAATGTTAAGTGAGGAGAAAGCTTCACAGGAGAGGTGTTCGCTGCACTGCAGCTGCCCAAGGCTGACGGGTATATGAGGAGCTGGGCTTAGGAAGAAGAACTAGACTCCTCGGACCTGGGAAGCATCCTCAGGAAGCCATCGGCCTGCCACCAGGGAGGGCCTGCGTCCAGGTAGATGTGACAATTGGGACTTTATTTCTAGTTATAGCTCCAGTAAAGATCTTGGCTACTTGACATCATCCTGCTTGTCAGAGCTCTTGCAGCTAGCAGGATGTTCAGGGTGCGGGCTGCAGGGGAACATTCTGATAGGTCCGAAACCCAAACCTGCTCAGTGATGCTCCTGAAATAAATGACCTCTGGTTTCCCCGTTGTCATAAGAAACAGTAGGGGTGAAAGGAAAGCTCCCCAAAAATGTTTTGAACCTGGAGATCAATAGACCAGCACACAGCAAATGTTTCTACAACGATCAGGCAATGAGGACGTACAGGGCAGGAGGGAGCGGACCATACAGGGAATGGAGGAGGCACGTCTCAAGGTGAGCCTGGAAGGACCCACCTGCCTGGGCGGGGCTCCTCATAGCAGCCAGCACACCTGGACCTGTGCTCTGGGGAAACACTAGCGCCGCCGGCTCTGTGTCCCTGAGCTCAAGGAAGCGACAGCCCTAACTTCGCCATGTGCATTTCAAGTCCATCCCCTCACTCTTGCTTTCTGGCAACTGTGCAAAATCCAATTTTCCTTCTTCTTACTGATGAATTTTCCTTTCCCTTGAGATAAAGAACAGTTGAAAATAATTAGAATGTCTCTTAAGGCATATGCCCGATGACGCTCGGCCTGAGATGGGGTGCTGGACAACCCCAGTCAAGGTCTAGCTCCAGCCCAAACAGTCTGCTTGCCTCCCTGACCAGCCATCGGGAGCAGTCAGACCAGAATGTCTTGATTATTTCACACTTGGCTCTTCTGAATGCCTACAGCTTCCTGACTGCTCGATTTCGGACTCCCACACCTAAAACAAAAAGTAGTGTCATTGAGGTATCCTTAGAAGCCAACGGGCAGCTTCAAGGTAAGATCACTTTTAGTAACTTCCTCCGAGTGGAAGGTTGCTTGCCAATGATACAACAGCCATTTTTATTAAATGTTTACTTTTTGTGGTACTTTGCATCTGTGTGTTAGCCACTTTATTGTTCCAATGCAACAAGCATGCACATGATCCCAGGGTGGTTCATTTTTACAGATCAAGTTTTCTTGCTTCTCTTTGAAACAAAAAGGAGAGGAACTGAAGAAAAGTTAGTGCTGCTTGTTTGGAGGTTCAGGCTCAGCACAGCCTTTTCTGGGACAGAAGCAGTGAGCATTGCCCCACCCCAGATCTAGCTCAGCTCTGCCGACGACTTCAGAATGACTTGTGGTACAGGCACTTCGTCCTCATTCAACAGACTTGGGAGGTTGAGGCACTGGCCAGAGCTGTCGAGTACCTACTTGAGGTTGAAATTCAGGTCCCTCGATGCATGCCTGACAAAGTGCGTCACTCCTCGGCGTGCCCAGGGTCCCACAGTGCTCCTCCCATCCATCCCAGTCTCCTGCCTCTGCCTCTCAGAAGGCTGCCAGCCCCTCATGTTACCCCTGGTAGGTCTCTACTGCAGAGCCTTCAGCAGCTCCGCAGACAAGAAACGCTGCTTCTTTCACTGCCTCTGAATCACGGCCCTCTTCAGGGCACCTCCTGCTGTGGAGGAAGGTGAGGCAGGTGGGAGATGAGAGGCCAGCCAGCCTCAGCCCTGACTCAGCGATGACTCCCGCCAGCGGCTTCTCCTCCGCCGATTAATCAACTCCAATTACAGCTTCTGACGGGGCCTCCAGTCATTCACACCATCGCCTCCTCTGTCAGACCCTCGCCTCCCCGCCAACCAGCTGCCTATTCACCCAAAGTGCAAATTGTGCACTGTACTTTCCAGAACCCCTAAAAGGTACCCGGGCAGCCAAGTGACTCAAGAATAAGGACCCACCCTCTTCCCCCTCACCATCTGCTCGAACACCATGAGTCTTCCGGGACAAAATGGAAAGGGACATGAAGTCCCCACCTCTCAGAAGCCTCCCAGCCAGGAGAGACTATGAACCCCTCCATTAGCTAATTGGATAACACCTGTTGTGTTTCTCCTCAGCAGGGACTAACGAAAATCCTTCTCATTCCCATTAATTACTCAGACTCCTAGAGAAGGCTGCCACACCCTCTGGTGTGGACTCCAGCACTCCTCGGAAGGCATCCTATGGCTCCACCCACCCTCTCGCCCTCTCCCCTCCAGCCTCACAGTCACACCTGCCTCCCTTTGCCCCTGCCAACCACACCTGGACACAGCTGCCTCTGTGGAATTCCTAAGCATGCTCCCTTTGGCTGCTGGCCCAGGCACATGGGTGCCTACAGGCGCCCTGCCATCTGCTCGCCTTGGGGCATCACACTGGCCTCCCTGCCCTGAGCTGCAGGCCAGGGGAAGGGCACACAGCCTTGTGGGTCATCTCAGTGCCAGGATACTGACTGTATTTCTGTAGCACAGTACAGTTTACAAATAACTTCCCCAGATGTTGTTTGATTTGATCTTTGTAAAATCAATAGTGATTACTACACAGTCGCTCTCCGAGAAAGCACTACAGCATCGTTATCACTATTCTTTAGAGATAAAACTGAGGCTTGCTGTCCCCGAGCGAGTTCCCTGCGCTCACTTAGCAAGCAGCCCTGCTGAGCTTAGTGCCCCTGCACCTGCACTGTGTCAGGATCAGCCCTCACCCCACCATTACCAGCCTTTGGGGCGCTGGGTTGCCTTCTAGAGGTGATTCTAGGTTCTTTCTGTCCTGAACAAAGAATTGAATGAAACAAGCATAAACAATGGCAAAGTCACATTTATTAAAGTTAGGAAGAAACGTGCTGCAGAATGACTTTGGGCCAAGTAAAAGCAGGAAAAAAGAAAGAAAAAAAATTTAAACTATACCGTACAGTGCAGGGTGAAGAGACACTGCTACTGTGAAGAGACATGATAGCAAACACTTAACGGCCACTGTCCCTCTTTTGTACTTTCCACTCCTATCAAAAACCTGCTCAAGTTCTTACAAGCAGTCACTTTGAGAACTTTCCTGCACGTGTGTCCCGAGATCAATAGATCATGCCTCCTTTCCCAGCCAGTCTCGGCCACACCTTACCTCCCTGCCTCACTGTGACCATGAAGCACTCCCAGGACCCCTCTGTGTGGAACAAGGCTTTAGAATTGGACAGACTTGTGGGTGAGTCCAACCCTATTTAACTCTGGGGGTGTTGTGATGAGACATAATTGTTCTGAGCACTTTTCAAGTACAGTTTGAATTCATGTAACTCCCATAACTGTTCTGTGGGGACAGGAATTGTCTAGATCCTCGATTTACAGCTGTGAGTGACCATCTGGGCCACTTAATTCATAAGTTCGCTGGGGTCAAGTCAGGTACGATGGTCCAGGGCTGTCCTCTTAACCACACCGTTGTGTTTTTACTTCTCTGAATCAGAACTGTGTAGACTTGGGCAAGTCACTTAAGAAGTTTTGTTATTCCAAAGTCTTGTGTTTTAAATGGAGGTGTTGAGTGAGGATTAAATGGGATAGTGTGGCTAGTGGCTGTAAAACACGAAGTTCAGGGCCTGGCACAAAATGAACACTAGTCAATAGCACAGCAAACCCCCAGGGCAAAGTTGTAAGAGAAGAGGGGGTGGCAGGCACAGAATACTGACAGGGGTGGTGCTGGGGGCAGACCCCCATTCCCTCTTTGCAGAGGTCCACAGTAGAGCAAACGCCAGATTTCGGGGACCCCGAGGGTTGGCGAGCCTCCAGCTGCCATCACGTGTTGCACTCGTTCCTATTCTCTGAGCCTCTCTCAAGACTGCGTGTCCAGCCGGTCCCCAAGACTACTCTGATACCGAAAGGTAAAAACCCTGTAATTAAGGTTCTTCTCTACTGGGGATCGTCAGCATCTTTGACAATCTGATAAAAACTACAAACCATTTTTCTCTAAAAATTGACATGTACCCTGATACATAAGCATGTTCTTAGAAGTTTAAAATGATCATCAGATCACCAACAAGACTCTTTTTCATATAATCAAGAAGCATCATTATAATCTTATTATTATTATGGCTAAGATTGCCAACCCTTCTCTTTCCTTTTCCTCTCCAACTTCTCTCTCTCTCTCTCTCTCTCTCTCTCTCTCTCTCACACACACACACACACACACACGCACGCACGCACGCTCACACACACACTCCCTCCTTCTCTGGACACTGCCCCTGGCCAGCACAGAGGCTGGTTGCGATGGCAATAGTGATGGTGGTTGCTAAGAGAGACAAGAGGCCAGGGTGGGGGACGAAAGTGGGCAGCCCAGCATGATGGCACCACCCCCCGACGTGTCTGAGCGCCTCAGGCCCTGGAAACGGTGTTCCCAGCTGGCTGCTATGGCAACAGCAGGCTTGGGAAACTATTCATCATGATCTGGACAGGTTCCCCAGTCTGCACTTGTGCTTTCTTTTCCATAAGTGGCTAATTGAGGTGTGAAAGGGTCTGCTGTGAGCAGGCAAAGGGGACAGGAGAGCAAAGGGTTGGCACTGAGCAGGCCCCATGGGAGACTGAAAGGCTGGAGGCAGGGTCTGAGCCAGCTCCCCAGTGGAGGGCCTGCCTGCCAGGGAATAGCCTCAAACACAGAGATGCCCATTCCTTGCTGGGGGCCTCTGCCCATGAGCTCCACACCCTTGCCCAGGAGCCATCCTAAGAAGATCTACTGGTTCTGTCCAAGGTAAGCTGCAGCCAGGTGACACCTGGTCACCTCTGCACAGCCATTCAGAAGATTTGGAAGCTGTGGATTTTTCCTTAAGTGACAGGTGTGGGAGTGGCAGGGTGACAGCCTGAGAATGGGTACCACTAGGTCAAATGTAAATGAGTAAGGGTAGAAGAAGGCAGAGGCTGCCAAAGCAGGTTAACACCTCACCACAGGTCCCAAGGCCAACAATCCCCTGGTTGATTGTAGGTGCAAGTTAACATCATCATCCACCGAAAGTGTCTCCTTATTGTATGATGATTAAACAGTACACCTATCTCAACTTAATCTTCAAAGTAAACCTTTTGGGGGGGTACAGGGAACTGAAACCAGGGCCTTGCACAAGCTAAGCACATTCTCTACCACTGTCCTAGCCCCCACCTGGCCACCAAAGCAAACTTCTAAGTGTTGTCCTCTTTTTACTTAGAGAGATGAAGAAACTGAGTCTTGGAGAGATGCCTGAGTAGTCACAAAGCAGTAAGACTGAGATTTGAACTTGCATCTGTCCTCTCCCAAATCCCATCTCTCCCCACACACCATCCTACAGCAGAGGGCCCAAGGTGTGACCTTTCGCGTCTCACGAAACACCCAGCACCTGAGACAGGGTTCTGGAGTCCCAGGCCCTGGTGGCTGGGTGCGCCCTCTGACCACGCCCTGAAACATGTGCTCAGAGCAGTAGCCCTGCTTCTTCCAAAGCCAGGATCTACTGTGGTGACTGCTTTGCACAGTCGTTTAAAGAACGCATGCTCATGTGGGGGCCACACTCAGGTGCCTGAGTGGTGACTCCAGAAATTCCCTGAGGCCCACTGAGCCCTGCACAGCCAAAGCAGCCCGGCAAACATCTCTGGGAGGCCGTCCAATCAGCTCTGCTCTCAGAAGTTTAGAGAGCAAAGAGAAGTGACTGCCCTGATGGAAAGGGAGGAAACTACCAGGAGTCCTGGGAATCCCAGAACATTTGTTTGTTTTACCTTCACAACAACTATGTAAAGTCAACGCATTATCACCCAATAACATGGAGTGAAAAAGTCAGTTTAGAAAGGTCAGATCCCTTAAATCAGGCCATAAAGCACTTATGCCCAAACTTAACCTTAATGGCCTCAAAGTCTGCACTATTCCTATTCCATTCTCTGCCCTTCCAAGGACGTAGCTGCTCCTGCTCCTCCTGGCCTATAAAACCAGAAATCCCCACTCCAGCCACGTAGCTGGGAGTCCAAGCAGTGCACCTTCTTTCTCAGGGCTCTCTCCCCCACACAACAGATGACCATCTTTCGTCCTCTAGCTATTTTTGTTTCTTTTCCGATTCTTCTTACCCTCCTTGCTCAGTCCAGGCAGGAGAGCAGGAGGCAGAGTCAGCAAGCCAGAGCAAGGCCCCTCAGTCTGTGTCTTTCTCCAACGACAGGCAAAAGAGAAGACAGTGGAACCCTTAACTGAGTGCCATGGCGGGGGTCATCCGGGAAGCCGGAGTTGGGGTCTGGTCCTCAGGCAGAGCGTGCACTTTGCAAACTTTCTCCTCTGATCTGTGCTTCCCTGAGAAAGCTCTCACCTCTCAGCACCTGCCAGGATTTCAGGGAAGAGGGCTCAGGAAACTATAGTCTTGGAATACAATTTCCACTCTCTGGGATGGATACACTGGCCCGCAGTCTGGCCTTCCATCTCCTAGCCAGAAGAGCCTCATGCTCAGCCTGATTTGGGGGCCATGTACCTATCTGAAATCAACTCTTAGAACATAGTTCACAGTCAGTGGAGCTGCTCAGGACAGGGATTCTGAAGACCTGTGTTCTGTTCCCAGTTCTGCCACCAGCAAAATGGATGATCTCAGGCAGGTCACTTTGACTTTCTGGCCCTCGGTTGCCTCTTTTGTGACAATGGGACTGATATCAGAGTGATTTCGTGCTCTAAATTTTAGGTTCTTTTTTGTCACGAACAAAGAATTGGACTGATGGGATGAGTTGAGGGCGGTGAGAAAGTTTATTTAAATAGTAAAAAGAAAAAAAGAAACTGGCTCCTCTGGCTGGGTGAATGAAATAGCCCTCTGGCAGTTAGGGAGCCAAAAAAGGGGAGAGGCTAGAAAGCGAGCTAAGGCCGGAATTGGAGAAGACAGAGCATGCGGATCAGAGAGCAGGAAGAGTGACCTTGTGCTATCCTTTCTGTTTATCTCGTCTCAGTTCTCGGAGAGTTTTCCCGATCCTGCGAGAAGAGGGCGTTTGGATTTCGCGCCCAAGGCTGCCGGCAGGTCTAGGCCACTCCCTCAGGTCCTGTCTGTCTTCCCAGCCAGCTCAAGCCACGCTCTGCTCCTACCGCAGGACCCACTAGTCCAATCTATATTCTAAAACGCTTGTTCGGGGCTAGGGATTTAGCTCAGTGATTAGAGTGCTTGCCTTGCAAGCACAAGGGCCTGAGTTCGATCCTCGGCACCACAAAAAAAAAATAAAAATAAAAATAAAACGCTTGTTCCTCTGAGGTCTGTAACTGCTTATCTCTATCCCACAGGCCCCCGCCCTCGGCCAACTACATCTTCTACAGCCAGTAGTCTGATGTTCCTGCCCTATCCAGACCCCGCCAAGGTGGAAACAGCACAGGGCAGTTGGTGTGCTAGTGTTGTGACTTCTTTTCAGGCAGGAAGTGGAATTTCAATTGTGCCCACATCAGTCCCAAAGCTCAGGTGCTCTGTCTCCTACACAATGGATTACATAAAAACAGCTCACCTCTTATCTCCCTTTCTCTTTGCTCCTGCTCTCTTCCAATCACTCGGTCAAGTAATATGTATCAAGTGGATGTGTCTGCCAGGCACCGCGCAGAAATGTAATCCAAGATGACAAGGTCCTTGTCCGGGAGGAATTTACAATTCCGCCAGGATACAGC
Organism: Hystrix cristata; assembly: GCA_004026905.1. Classification (NCBI taxonomy): domain Eukaryota; kingdom Metazoa; phylum Chordata; class Mammalia; order Rodentia; family Hystricidae; genus Hystrix; species Hystrix cristata. Next base: position 49,085 of record PVJO010007984.1, on the reverse strand, counting down.
ACACAGGGAAACATTAAAGGCAGCCTGCTGCCCTCATGCAGTGGGAGAGGATAAAGGGTTTTTTAATGTCTTTAATGTTTCAATGTTTCTTTTACCCACTTTAGTTGTTAATTTCACAGTGATGTCATGTTTCCGTGCTGGTCTCTGAGCTATGACTCTGTCTTTGGCCTTCTGCTCCCTGGAGGAAGTCAGGCTGCCTCAGGACATCTGCACTCCACTCCGCAGGCCTGCTGTCCTCGCCCTTCCTTGGCGGGCCTGACTTTGTACCCCAAATGCTGACAAGCTCCCAGACTGCCATCCAGTGCGAGGGACTGAAGCCTGTGACTGCGCTAGCAGTGCCTGTGTGAGATCACGGTGGCCTCTGAGCAGATGGAGGCCGTGGGGCCCAGGACTCTGCCTCCCCACTCTCCTGACACCCAGGCTTCAGGCACCTCCATGTCCTGAGTCCTTCCTGTGAATTCCCTCCCGAGGCTCACAGGATGAGTGCAGCGACTGCTTCCTCTCTTCCTGTAGTCCTGTCACCTAAGCTCTCCACCGCTGCCCATCAATAACTGCTCTAGAGCGTCTTATGATGCATGAAGGGCTAGTACTTGGAGTTTCTCATTTAATCTTCTCAACAACGCTATGAGACAGGACTATTATTGCTCTTCTTGAAAGATAAGAATGTGAGGCTGAGAGATTTAGTGAGTGGCCCAAGACCTCACAGTGGGACCAGCCAAGCTGGGCCAGGACTTCGCCTAGCGCCTTGATGCTAATGCTGATTTTTCTACCGCCCACATAGTCTTCTCCGTGAAATGAAAGAGGCACTACTTTACCCCGCCCAGGCTCAACAATCCCTGCCCCACCCGGGGCTCTGGGAAGCTCCCCGTTAAGCTCCCACCTTGTCCTCTCACACACGCAGGAGCCCAGAGCGCCACACCAGGAGATCTGGGCTCCACAAAGCAAGGACAACAGCAGTTGAAAAGGCGCCCCCACCCCCAGGAGCAGGCCACAACCAGCATCGGGTTCCTCTGCAGCAGGACTCAGGGTTAAATCACATGGTGTGAGTTGTTTCTTTATTGCACAGAAAAAAAAAAAAGAAAAATTCAGGAAAAACTAAAACTTTGGCCAAGGAACCCCATGTAAGAACTAGGAAGCAGCTGATGGTGGAAGAAAAGCCACACCTGAAGTGACAGGAGAAGTCCCGAGGCTGGCCGGCTGCCCTTGGCTAACGGAGGCCAGCGTGCAGGGGCTCAACCCAGAGAAGAGGAGGCCTGTCACCTCACAGCTGTAGGGGTCCGGACCTTCCCCAGATGCCTACTGAGCTGAGTGCCGCCCCTCCTCCCAGGTGTCTGCACAGCTGGAGAATAAACCTGTCACAGATGTGAGCTGCACTGGGGCTGGGTCTACAACTTCCAAGCTGTTCCTAAAGGAGAGGAGCCACTGGGTGCTCCACCAGAGTCACTAGCCCACTTCTGTCCCTCTCTCATGGGCCCCACTGCTGACCACCGCCCAGCACCCTTGAGCCCACACTGGCTCCTTCAGCAGTGAGAGGACAAAGGCCAGGGAGTCAGGCTTATGAGGAGTCAGAGAGGGAGCAAAGACAGGGGAGGGATGGGAGAAGTGGAGGACATGGGAAAGAAGGGCAGGTAACTGGAAGGTGGGAAGGAAAGAGAAGAATAAAGCAGAGAAGGCTCCTTGAGACCAGATGATAACTAGGCAGAGAAGGGAGCCGGGGAGGACAAGGGGACACAGTGCCCCATCCCCTCCCGACACTGGCGGTGGGCTGGTGGAGACAGGCACCGGGTGGGGACTGAGCCAGGTTCTGCTCCCTTCTCACTTCCCTTGCCTTTGAACTCTGTTTATTCGTACACCACAGCCTAGGGCCCAAAATCCAGAAGCCAAGACCTTGACTCCACTCTGTTCCTCAAGTGGCAGGCAGCGCTACAGAGTGACTTCCAGTCTGAACACCGCAGCCCTTCCTTCGTGAGCCTCCCACAGGAGCTATATGGGGATAACGGAGCAGATGCAGAGGGCCTGTAAAAGCACCAAAGGATCAACACTTTGGAGCCTGTCTGCTTCCAGGGCTGACTCCTCGGGTTCCTTTAAGAGGAGACACTCCGTGTCCTCCACGGCATGACCTGCCCCAGATACCGTGGCTTGTCCATGGGTCTGGACACACGTCACAGCAGCCCTATCAAGTCAGAAGAGGAGGCTTTGCAGAGGGAGCCATGCGCGGGTAAAGAGTAGGTAAGCTTGCCAACATCCAGACAGTTTGGATGTGGTCTGAGGCAGGCTTCAAAAGAGGACACTAAGAAGGTCAACTCCTGGAGGCTTTTCACATGGAGAATAATCTAGGTGAGTTTTCAAGGAGCCACTGAATGAATATGTATGAGAGAGAGAGAGACGGAGAGAGGGGGGAAAGGAGAGAAAAGGAGAGAGAGAGAGAGAGGATTTGAACGAATATGGGGAAAACAGCAGAGACAACAATAGATAAAGACAAAGAAAGACTATCAAGACCTCAGGAAGCAGGACATTAATGTGGCTTAAGAGAGATGAGGAGAAACAGGAGCAGGGAGAGAGAAATGATGGAGAGAAATAAGGAGGCCGAGAGGAGCTGAGCCAGGCAGACGAGGAGCAGGCAGATGGAATGACGGTGACAGAACAGCCACAGAGCAGGCACACAGCAGGGCCTGGCAGCCGGCCGGTGGGCTTCCGTGGGAAGCAGATGCTTAGATGGAGCAGCAGCTGATGGTCCCCGAGCACGTGCACCCTAGTTGACTCCAGGCCCAGCCCGGCCTCTTCCACGACCCGTCCAGAGAGGCAGGTGTGTGACAGCCCCGTGCCGGCGGGGGCTCCGTCTCTTCTTCACCAGCCTCCTCCAGCTCCACCCACCTGCATCTTCATTCGGAGGCCTCGTGAGTCCCAGGGAAGCCGTGAGCTGCCACCTCATGCCCGTCCGGAAGGAAGGGGCTGCGTTGGAGGGTGAGTGTGAGGTGGCACGGTGCACGAGGCTGTTCCCGGGGTGGAAGCATTGGTTGGGGTGTGCATGCTGGTGGGAGGTCTGGTGGCGAGGACGGGGGTGGCAAGCTTGCCCCTCCTTTGACAAAGAGCTGTCTTCCCGGACACCCCCTTCTCCCTAGCTGCCCCACTGAGCTCAGGGCTCTGGAGCCCCTCACCACTGCCTGAGCCACCAGACTGTCGCAACCTCTTCCTGGAGCAAACAAAGCTAGGTCTTCCCTGACCTCGGTCTCTCCAGCTGCCACCTGAGGGCCTTTCTCCTGTCCCTGCTGCAGAGAGCAGCATCTATAGGACTCTGGGTGATGACACCCCACCCAAGAATTCCCTCTAGGGAGAAGGAAGCTCAGAAGGGCCTAGAAAGAGGAAGGTTTCTACCAGTAACCAGACCTTTCCAGTCCAAAGCATCTCCTATGCAGTGCCCCCACCTTGGTCCCATCCTGAAACAGCATCATCAGGACACTCCCATGACAGGCTCCCTCGCTGGCCCTATACCCAAGGTCAAGGGGTCCTGTCTGTGGTGCTAGGGTAGACAAGGGCGGCCGGGCCCTGGGAGAGAAGGTGGTAGAGGGAGGGGAGAGAGGCTGCAGTATGCAGTATTGAGCACAGGCACAGTCTGAGTGAAAGACAGGTACCATGGAAGCCAGATGGGCCAAGAAGAAACAGAAGTTAAGTAGGAAGAGACGGATAAACAGCAGACACCAAGCAGCCAGCCAAGCATATGCTTTGCAAGCAGGCAACACAAGCACCCAGTAGGGTTTAGGGTGGGGGAGGGGACGCAGGCCCACAAGAAGGGGGACGCGAGCTTTACTGTGGCTGACTGCTGCCTGGTCAGAATTAGTGATCTAATATTTCTCCATGGAGCCGCAGAAAAACGGAGCTGCAGCTAGTGCTGGCAACGAAAAGAGGCATCTGGCAGGGTGAGGAAGCATGCTTAGGCCAGTTGCCCAAGAGATTGATCTCGGTGGAAGAAACACTGAACCCGAACTGAAAGTCTGAAGAGCCGGGCGCATGTTCAAGACCCTGGAGCAGAGACCCCTGGAGCTGACCTGTTCCGGAGAGGAGCAGAGGACTGACACACGCTAACTCAGGAAGTCCCCAGGCCCTGCGGCTGCCGGCTTCCCGTAATGAAGCCCAGCAGGCTGAGCTCTCGGTCTGGGTGATGTCATCCCTATGCGCTCCCGGCAGGGAAGGGGTGGAGCCAGGCTGCAGCTTTGCGGGAGTTTGCAGGCTCCGTCCCCAGACCAGCCTCTGCCTCTCAGCCCTCTTTCTTGGTCACGGCTTCCTGGCCAGCCCAGCTAGAAGCCCCATGCTGCTACAGGACTGGAGGAGGGAGGAGGGTCGCCCAGAGTCACCCCTGCGGAACGGAGGGCCTGGGCGGGGCATATCGGCCGTTGCCCACCCCATCTGTGCTCACTCCCACGTCCACTTAAGGGAGTTCTGAGGTCTTGCAGGAGCGCAGTTTCCTGGTACCCCAGGTTCAGCACCCCCTCCCCCAGCATGCCCAGAAACGCTCAAATGCATGACCCAGGGAGGAACAACTGAGGAAGACAAGCAGCACCCCGGGTCTGGGAGTGCCACGGTAAAGGAATCGCGGTGGTGAGCTGAATCTGACTCTGTTCTAAGCCCTAAAGCCAGCCAGTGCTCCCGCAGAATGGTCCCTTCACCTCTCACACGCTTGTGCTGCACATGAGCCAGCCCGTGCACGCTGCTGGCCTCTTTCCAGAGTCGCCATTGGCCCCAGCTCCCCGCCCCTTCCTCCTCCCTACCCCGTGCGGGTCGCTGTGGCTTGGAGCACTTGAGTCTCTGAGTTAGGCAGAGATCTGCCTTCCCTTGTCCTCCTTGGTATCACAATGCTAGTCTGGACTGCCTGGATAGCCCATACCTGCCGGAAGCACACAGGAGTAAGAACCAGCCCCAGCCTGCTCTGCAGACACTGTACCCTGGGGTCTGTCACCTGGACTCAGCTCCTCACCACAAACCCGTGTCCAGGAACACAGAGGAGCTTTCTCGGGTGCCAGGCCCACGTGTGCCCACGCGCTCAGCTCAGTACCCTCTTGGCCCTCACTAAGCTGCTGGCTCTGTGGGCACGACAGGTCTGCAGCAGGGGGAAGTGAGGACAGGGTGATGCTGCAGGAGGAAAGGAGGGCCTGGGAGTGAAAGTCCTGCTCTGATTCACTAAGTCCCGACCAGCACTAGGGTCAGCGCATACCAGGCAAGTGCCGCTGCTGATTTTGTCAGCTTGTGAACTTTGTACATGACATGAATTGCCCTGATAGTCCACATTAGCATGCATACTCTGCCTTCCAGGCTGCTTTCTTGTACGACCGATTTGCTTCCCATATCCCTGCCGTCATGAAGATAAAGCTGACGTACTTTCATCTATTTTATGGGAGAAAACCGAGGCAGGATTTGAGTACCCATCTATGGAAGACCTCTCAGGCACGTGAAGTATACAAAACAAGCGAGCATGACACACCTTATGCACCCCGCTAATCTGGGAGCCTCAGCGCCTCCACGCCTAGGACCATAAACTTTCCCCATGTCACAGTGCTGTCCCTACTAAAAAGGGAAGGCCAAGTGAGCAGGGGCAGGAGGGGCGTGGCATTCAGAACGCAGGGGCCTGGCAAGCAGTGGAGAGGCGCTAGTGGTCTGGAGTAGAGGGGTGGGGCGGGGCTGTGGCAAGTGTGGCAGGTGGCGGGAGCCGTCTGGAGTGGAGGGACTTGGTCCCCTGTGAGCTGGCTGTGCGAAGGTTGTATTTTCTTGCTCGGCGTGGGCATATAACATGTGCATTTGTGTTTCAGCGAGTACGTATGTGCATACACATTGTGCATTTTTATAAGGCTGTTAAGCAAGGGCCTATGCATGACTTTCAGATAACTTATACATGACTATATGTATGGTACCTGAAAATAAGAAAAAGGATGAGGAAGATGAAAATCAGAAGAGGAAGATGATGTGTTTGTGTGGAGACTAAGCAAGATCTGCACATATTTCTCTGGGTTACTATAAGAGAAAAATCTTACAGACAGATTCAAGAGTATATTTGTGGATATAGATTTGAAATTGGGGGTGCACAGAGATATAGGAAGAGCACTTCCCGGCCTCCCCACTAAGACTCTAACTCCAAGGCTTCTCCATACTCTTTGCCAAAGGTTCTTGGAGGACCTCGCTACCTTGCACACACTGATGAGTGTGCCCAGGCCCAGGCGGCTCCCACAGACCTGTGCAGCCTTGCACCCCTGCCTTTACTCCATTCCCTGCCCAGCTCTGCAGAGGACCAGGAGCAACCTCAGTCTCAGGCAGATCAATTATAGCTAATAATATTTAAATTCTGGCCCAGAGGTTCTGAGGAGGCCTCAGGAAAGAGGAAGGAAAATGTGGTGTGGATTTCGAAGGAAGGATGTGGAGTCAGCAGAGCTTAGGTCCGGAGCCTGATGTCCAGCCCTGGCACCCTCAGTGCCTGAAACCCAATTTTGGACTCAGATGGTGAGCCTACCTCATTCGTGTTGAAGCTGTGGCTGGACCAGAGGTTTATGTTCTGAGGCCACACAAGGAACGGACCACATCTGAGCCCCTGGAGCCCCCCAGGGAAGCAGCTGATGGGACTGTAGAGCAGGCCGCTCCCATTCCCCACTCTTCCTCAGCCTCCCAGAAGGTGCACCAGCTGCAGAACTGCAGGGACAGGTCTCCTCTGAGCAGCGTGGCTCTGGCCGTCCTTAGTGTCCATTCCAGACATGGACCACGAGCCCAGAGAATAGAGCACCCACACATTCAGCCCAGCAGCCAGGGTCAGACAGAAGAGCCCAGCTTCTGCTCCATCTCCGGGTGTTTGAGTTGTGCTGAACCTTCCCGTATGGAACTGAGATTTAAAAGGCTATAACCTCCGCCAGAGCAAAGGCAGCATCAGCTTTAATCACAGAATGGGCAGCTAAATTCTGAAGCCCAGGAGCGGCTTCTCCAGCCTGGGCCCCAGCCATCGGCCTCAACCTCAGTTGGGACAGTGACCTGGAAGGACAGAAGAGTCTGGGGCTAGGTAGGAGGCAGGCAGGGGCCACTGAAGACAACCAGGCGTCTCCTTGCCAGGGCTCAGCCTCCTCCCCCTGGGAGGGCTGCAGCCCCTGAAGCTAGACTCTCTACCCACCCCCTCAGCCTCCGTAGAGGGCGCATATGAAGAGGGGGCACTGCAGACCTGAAGGGACCTCAGCATCCCAGCCCCCAGCCTTGCCAGTTTCACAAAGAACAAAGCTGAGATCCAGAGCAGAGAAGGGACGACTCTGCCAAGGTCAAGGTAGAGTATTCATTTGGAGCCGCAACAAGGTTATAACTTCTTAGGATTTTTGCAAATTCTTTCTACCGTTTGGTAAAAATCACAAATTTTTCAGAAGGCTAGTCAGTGGCTGTTTCCCCTAATTCACGCTGGTAGTATGCTGTGATTAAAATTCAGCTGCATAGCTCTTGCTGGAAAATGCAACGACAGATCTGCCAGTGCAGGGCTGAGCAGCTGTCTCCCACTCTAAAACAGGGACTCTAAACCCGAAGTCCACCCGTGAGCTTCTGGGAACTCATAGCCCCTCGAATTGTAGGCAGGTTTTGGAGTATCGCTGCTCCAGACATTTTTCTGAGGAGTTCTTTAATTGACTTAGAAAGACACGCACAACATAGGAAAGGTTGAGAATCAGTGTTTTAAAGCATCAAGAGTCTAGAGGAAGTCAGTACTTTGCAATCAGTTTCTAGGAAGCTTACCAGCACTTAGGGACCTAAAAGGGTTGGACTATTGTTTCCTAGATTTATGAGTGTATATTTTTGCAACACAAAGGAGCTTCTATGCTCTAGAACATATGTTCCTTTAGGGCAGGGTTCTTGTCTATTTGTTTGCCTAGTATCTAAGGTGTTTTAGAGCCTGACCTAATGCCTGGGCAAAATAGGTACAAATAACTTCTCTTCCCCTGAGTGGTCCTACATGGACTCCAACAATCACAAGAGGTGCTATCATTAGGGCCCCCCCCCGCCCCATAGCAAGAATTGCACAAATTTCAATACTGTACTGTCCTTCTGGACCTTTTGGTCTAATGTGAATGACCGGCCACATGGAGAGATCGAGGCAGTGCAACCAAACATTGTGTTCAGGCCTCCTGACACAGTTGACAGTGTCCCACGCACTTTGGGGAGGCCGCTGCTTCATAAGCAGTGGGAGGGCTTCTGGGATCAGGTGCAGATGTGCCTAGCTGGCCTTGGGATGTGAGTGCCCTGCAAACAGGATGGCCGAATTCATTGCCTCAGACCCAGGTCCCGCAGGACCCAGGCTTCTGTTTCCCTGCCTCTGTACCGATTCTGTTTACCTCTCCTTCTCCCATCCTACTTTGCAGCCTGTGTGACTCAACTGGGAGGCCCCTGGGGACTAAGGAGCAGAGGGCAGGAAGCCAGGCAGAGAGAAGCCGGCCCTGGGACAGAAAGGCTTCTTTCCGAAGAGGGAAGAGGAGAAGCCGGGTTCTCCAGCTGGGTTCCCTGGGCCTGGCTGGACCCACGGTAGCTGGAGTCCTCTATGGAGAGAGGCCCTCTGAGAGGCTTGCAGGCAGCTGCTGCTCCTGTCTGGGGCTAAACATAGCCTGTTCTCTGCCATGTCCAGCTATAGCTGCACCAGAGTACTGGAGAAGACTCGGAGACAGAAGGGGCAAGAGGGTGGGGCTGGAGATGAGTGACCCCCAAATGGGCAAAGACCAAGTAAGACAAGAGCAGGGAAGGTGTGCTCAGACCCTGCATCTCAGCCATGGTCTTCTGCAGGGAAAAGAGGCTTAGAGAGGTTGGGGACTGACCCTGGTGGGGTAGTAAGATGTTGATGTTGTTTGCACTGTTTTAAGATTAAGAAGACCCTGCAAAGTAGGCATTGGAACAATTAGCCCCTTTAAGAGTTGAAGAAAGGAAGGCCCATGCACATTAACACACCAAACTCACAGAGCCAGTGAGTGGGAGCAAAATTCAGCTTCAGGCAGCCTGAGTACATGGCCGTAGACCAGGGTGCCCACACTCACAGGCAGAGAGAGGAAATAACGTCCCAGAGTTGCCATATAGGGGCAGCATCAAGTGCGATGAGCCACAGGGTGGCCTGTGGAAGAGCTCATTACAATCTTGGGCACTGACTAGCTCCTAGGTTCAGGATCCTTAGGCACCCTCCTGGATTTGCCTCCACTTTTCTCGTAAATCCTCTCACTGCCCTGTTATTGCCTCCAGTCCCACACCTCTGGCAAGGTACAGGGACATAAAGTCCAGTCAACTCTAGGCTCTGGGAGCCCCAGAGACCCCTTGGGGAACTGTCACTCCAATCCAGGTACTCACAAAACCACAAGAGTATAGGGACAGGGCAGAGGGCCAGCTAAGGGCTTTTGGAACCTAAGATGTTTAAACGCTTGGAGTAAAGCAGATTTGGATTTCACAGAGATGGGGTGGAGGTGGGGAAGGTGGAGGAAAGGACAGACACAAAGGGAAAGGAAGAGAGAAGGGGAAAGGGGCGAAAGAGAATGAGAGAAGCGCCTTCTCAAAGGCACTAGTCAACCTGGCATTTTCTTATCTGTAGCTGAGCCTCGGAGGGAAAGTCAGGCTTGCTGAGCTGAAATGGACCCAAGGCAGGGGCAAGAGAGCCCTGTGACAGCAAAAGGATGGGGAAAGAAGAGGAAGATGGGGTGACCTGGGATGGCAGGGTGCTCACACATGCTGCTGTAGTTCTGTCTCCTCTACACATGCCTGTATTGGGCTCGCCTTGTTTAAGGCCACAGCACACACCAAACCTCCAGCAGAGCCACTAATGCAATTAACAAAACACATTCATAAATCTTGCATGGCGTCTGGAGCTGTCTCCTCTCCCCAGAGCAGAGCTGGCTCTGGAGGTGCCGTGCAGACTGCTGTCTGACCTCTGCAGTGTCCTGGCCTCCTGAAGAAGGTGCCATGAACTCGGTAAGACAGCAAGAGCACCCCTTCTCACTGAGGCCCATTGTAAAGGGAGAGGAAAGTGGGCAACACAAACAACCAGGAGAGTGGGAAGGAGATGACTGTGTACATGTGTCTGCAGGGGGCTGTCTCTCAGTTTATAACTTCCAGGCTCAGAGAGGCAGCATCCTGCAGAGGCCCACAGAATCGCCATGTAGCAGCTTTTTGGAGGACAGGGCCAGAGAGCATGAGAGATAGAGGGGACCATGTGGTAATGCCAGCGTGGCTTGGCAGTGTGCTGGTGTTTGTGTTTGTGTGTGTGCATGTGTGTGTGTGTGTGTTCAGTCTGGAAAACGGGTGACTCATGAGAACAGTGAGCCTCCTGATTTCTGAAGAGCTTATATTCAGCTATTTTTATCTCTTCTCATCTCTTGGCCCTTTTCCCCCTTGTCTTTCACAAATGTAAAGGGATTTAGGTCTGTGAATGTTGTACGTGTGTGCTGATGTAAAGTTTGGGCTCAGAAGCAGGCACCCCCTGAAGTACAGAGATAAATGCACCCGTGGGGTCTGTGGGCGTGTGGTCGGGATGCACTCACACAGATCTGACACACTTTATCGTGTTGTGTATGTACATGTGCATACCGTGCACACCTGCAGGTGCGAGGAAGCCACATACAATGCATTTCCCTGGTCACCGTCCAAACCCACTGAAGAGGGCATGCTGCATAGACAAACACTACTTGTCCTTCACCACTAGAGTGCCTCTGTCAGTCCCATGCATCCAAGGGCGTGGGCACACCCACCTCACACCCACCCACCTGACTCTGGTGCCTACGCCCGTGAACTCAGGGCTGCAGGTGCTCTCCTAGCCCCGTCTGAGGGAGGAGCCCCAGCCCCTGTCTTCTCCCTTCTCTGCCCAGCCCCCTGCCTCCCTACCCAGGTCGTGACATCTCTGCTGATGTCCCTGGAGAACAGAAAGTGCCGGCTGCTGTGCTGCGCTTCCTCATGACTCCTTCTGGTCGCCACCACCACCTTTGGCCCCAGGACACCTCTCTGCTAACCAGCTGCACCGGCCTGGAGAGGCTGGCCAGGGCCGAATGCTGCCCTCCATCCGTGAGCCCCTCACTCACCCAGACTAGAAAGACATGAGGGAAAGCAAGCTTTGTCAGATGGCTTCAGCGGCCCTGCCTGGGGGTGGCAGGGGCGGTCTGCATGTCTCTGAGCTCTAGACTGAGTGGGAGTGCTGTGACCGTGGTGACGATGTGTCAGAATGACCAGGTGTGCACGCCAGTGTCACAGCTGAGAGACGTGCACAGCACCCGACCTGTGCTCCCAGAGCCACTGCCTCTCTGCCCACAGAGTCCTCTGTGTCATGCTCCAGCCCCCAGGGAATGTACCTGCCTGCTCACGCTCAGAAGACCTCGTGAGAAGTCAGGTGGGGAGGCCATCGTGAAGAGCACTGAGCTCCCCTGGGCAAAAGCGCTTTCCCTGGGGCCTGTGGTTTATCCATAGCTCAGAGGCCCCTACCAAGGGGCTGAAATCCAGGTGTGTTGCTCCATAAGCCACAAGCCGTGTGCTGTGCTGTGCTGTGCTGTGCTGAGGGGGGCGCCTCAGCCCAGAGGAGAGACACTGGTATCTCATTCGCCTGCCACTTTGGTGGCAGTGGGCTCTGGCATAGCTCCTGGAGGGAACGAGCCACCCACCCACTCACGATCCCTTGTCTTCTCCCTTCTCCACTCCTCCACTCACTTGCTTATTCCACTGCATGAACATTTGGGGATTGTGTGCTTCGCGTGAGGCACTCAGAGTTGTCATTACAAAGGAGGGCAGGCCGGATTCCCTGTCCTCAGATCCTCACCCCCAGGTAGACCAGCGAGGAAGGAGATACCTACATGATTAGCTGTGACAGAATGTGCCCCCTATGCGTGCGTGCTCGGGCTCAGGAAGAATAATTACCTCTGCAGGATCCTGAGGGCCTTCGTGGAGGACAGGGCAGAAACCTTTGCCCTGGGTTTGGGTAATGTGTCAGTTGCACCAGGGACCTTCTTAGGTGAGAAAACTGCACAGCCCACAAGTGTGGTGTTTGGGGTGCAGAAGGGCTCAGGAGAGAGGAATCAGATCTTACTAGCAGACAGGCCTCAGTTCAAATCCTGTCTCTGGCTTTGCAGCTCTCATCTCACAAAGTGTTTAACTGTCTCCCTCTCTTCTTACTCCACATGGAAAGAAAAAGAAAAGGTGGGTGCCTTCTGGACAGCTGTGAAATGGGGCTACTGAGAGCCCCGCACCATGGGGATGTTCTGAAGACATCATGGAAATCTGTTAGCACAGGGCTAGGTAGGGACATACTGTTAGTAGCTATTATTAGCAGGGTACAGGCTGGGACAGCGATTCTCAACCAGCCCCCGACCCAGGATGTAGGGCAATGTCTGGAGACCCTTTTGGTCATCACAGCTGGCAGGGGTGGGAGGGGGAGTCTCTGGCATCTGGTGAGAGTCGGGTGGTGGAGGCCAGGGATGCTGCCAAACGTTCTACCATGCAGAGGACACCCCCACAACCATGGATAATCCACCCCAAAATATAAATACTGCAGAGGCTGTGAAATGCTGCAAAAGAGTTCCATGTTCTCTGGAAGACAATGAGGTGCTGATGATTTTTAAGCAGGGGATGACATAATAAAATCTAAGTTTTAGAAAGAAAACTGGAAAGCTTGTGACATGACTAGAGAGCTTGATTAAGAGGCACTGCAGATATGCAGATAAACAAGTTCCAGGCGAGAGAGGCTTGGAGTGGGTACGAACTTGAGGGCCTTGGCGAGAAGAGAATGGAGAGATCTTGCTGAGGGGTGGGGGAGGAAAGGGCAGGCACAGGGCAGTTGGAGACTCTGAAGCTTGTAGTTTCTGGGCCCAAGTGGATGGTGATGGTGCCTTTTAATAGCTAAGAGAAGACTCCATTTGGGAACTGTATCCCCAGGGACCACGGCTGGGGTAGAAGACCGAGAAGCACCTCCAACAATCTGGGCCTGAGCTGTACCCTCCATTCCACTGGCTCCCATGCAACCATCACCCTGCAGGACTCCTGCCAGCAGCCTGCAGGTGCCTAGGACAGGTGTCCACACCACTTCTCTCCCCCATGCCCACACAGGACCACCCCCCCGACTGGCTCAATAATGACAGTGAGGATCTTAAAGGACTTTTTCCCAAGGACCTTCTCAGGCAATCCACAGCTTGAAGGTGACCTGTCTGGGCTCCTGATGTCCAGGACATGTCGCGGCGTTTGAGTGGTGTACAGCCCGGGACTACCGTGGATGGAGAAGAGGAACTCAAGACAGCCACTCGGATTTGATCTGAAGAGACGGAACCGCCTTACAGCCCCGATTTCCCTGCAAATTGAGATCTGAAGACAAGTTAGAAGAACTGGGAGTGCTGGGTGTATGGCTGTAATCCCAGTACTCAGGAGGCTGAGGCAGGAGAGTCGGCACAAGTTCAAAGCCAGCCTGGGCTACATAGTGAATTCAAGGTGAACCTGAACTCTATAGCGAGACCCTGCCTTAAAAAAAAAAAAATGATGTAGAAGAATTGGGGGAACTACATCTGCAAGTGAGTCTATGATTATCTTGTCTTGTGTTAGGCACTGGAAGGATACTAGAGCATTTAATAGGTTGGTTTCTAGCCTCCAAATGTTACCATTTTAATGGGACGGGAAGACCAACAGGTAGAGAATAATCAAAAGACAAAGTTAAAACACAATTAAAGAGGTCACTGGTATGGTATAAGCAGCATTGATAATCATTGGACCAGAGCTGATAGAACTCTGGTGCCTTGGGCAGAAAGCAAGTACAGTACCTGGATCTCCAATAGCTCCAGCTACCTCTGATTAAGTCATGAATAACTCCTCATCTCTGGATTGTGGGGGAAGTGGCACTGCTGACAGACTGGTCCTGACTGCCCGGAACCCTGTGTTGGTAAAGGCTGTGAGACAGCATGCAGGCTTAGTAGGAGTCCACCGGTCCATTGGTCCTCTGCCGACTGGTGATGCCTATAGTGAGGGCCACAAAAATACCATTTATTAACCATCACTGATTAAGAGCAACTGACTGGGGTCATTCCCAAGAACTCCTCCGGCTCTGAAGTTTTGTGAGTCTATGTTCTAAATTTCAAGGCACTGGCTGGCAGCACAATGAGGCAGAGATCTGTGTGGGTTGAGCGATCAGGGAAGGCTTTGGGAAGGAGGCGGCACCTTAGTGAGGCCTTGAGATGGAGGAGTGTGAGTGTTTGTGCAGGAGGTGGGAGGACATTTCTGTGCATGAAAATGGGGCTGGGCATGGGCTGGTCTTGGCACAGGCAGGAGGAGGCCAGCATCGCTGGGTGCATGGCCTGTGGCAGTTAAAATTAGATATGTGAGGCTGGTTGTGGGTAAAAACAAGAACCATTGTTTATGGAGAGCTTACCATGTGGTACGCCACACAGCAAAGGTGACTTTCCACGCATTATCTCTCAGAGCCTCCTCTCTCGTCCCAGGGTACCCGCCCTCCCTGCAGAAACAGAAACAGTATTTGATGACGTGCTCAGAGTCACACTGCTAGTAGGTGGTAGAGCACAACATGTAGTCCTGCAAGGTGGCTCCAGTGGTTGCAGCATGGCCTCTCTGCTCTGTGGCCCCCTCTGGTCTTAGAAGCTAGGCAGTCAGAAAGTCCAGCAATGCAACTGAGATTTCATAAAGTGAATCTGTGGATTCTGAGGCTAAAAAAAGGTGAGAACAAAGGTTGACTGAGGAAGTGACGAGTGCCGCAGGTCATGCTCATCTGAGACTTTTCTCAAGCCCTTAGTAATCTTTTGGAAACAATGGAAAATGTCCCAACCTTGTGGGGGCAGGAGGGATGTGGGAGGGCATGACATTCCAGAGACTTGGGCTCAGGGTGTAAGGATACAAAGAGAATTTAAAACAGTCTTAGCAAGCTCAGAAGCAAAAGGTGGCTGCCAGAATAAAGATCTCGTTTCAGACAGAGCTTCACCTTGCCTTTGCCCAGGGCTGCAGCCTCAGCGCCTCCACACTGTCCCCGCCTGGCACCTGGTGGAGCACTGTGGAACTTCTGTTCTTTCTCCCTCTTACCAGCCCTTTCTTCTTCCTCCCTGGACTCAGGGGCAGCTCCAGCCTCAACATCCAATTCAATGAGACCCAGAATGGTGTCACCCAGGCACCTAAGCAAGGGAAGACACTGTCTTCTCTTGCTTTGATCACTCTCCCACCACCCTTTTCCCCATCCACTAGCAAGCAGCTCCTGTGTCGGGCAAGTACAGCTCAGAACTCTGAAGATGAAGACAAACCCAGCCTGGAAACACTTCAGCCTCACCCACAACCTCCCTCCCTGCCCCTTGCCTTGCTTGGCCCGTCTCACTCAGTCTTGACTACACCCCACCACCACCACCAAGAGGAGCTCACTTCCGGCTTCTCCATCTGACTCCATGGGACCTCCTGGCATTGAGGAAGATCCAGCACTGTAACACTGGGCTGGAAGATTCCAGAAGCCACCAGCTATTCTTCCTCTACCATGGTCTCCTTGCTGAGCTCTTGTTCTTATTGTTCGTATATGCTCATTGACAAAGGCCTGATTTTGTAACTCTGTCCAGGGCTAATTTCTCCTTTCTGGGCCACTGGGCCACAGCAAACATCCTCGCTGCCAGCGAATCCATCCTCACCATCCGGCTTGGTTTTGGAAATGCATCCACTCCTTCTATTCCTTCTTGTAGTGGCAGGTAGCTGAGTAGGATGCTGCAAGGACTCTGCTCTTTAGCATCCTGCCCCCAGCAAAATCAACGCCCCATCTTATCTTTCCCAAAGCTACGTCCCCAGCTCCTTAGACCTGAAGCACAAGAAAGAAACACTGTCCTTCCAGCTGGCAACACAGGAGAGCAAGCCTAAGCTCCTCCAGGATGCCTTCCACCACCGTGAGGAGGCTTCGGGGAGGCCCCAGAACGCTCCACAGCCTCCAAGCCTTGCTATTGCCTCCTGTGGATGCAGGGCCAGGTCCCCTCAACCAGGTGAGTCACAGGCACTCTTGTCCCTCCCAGATAGGGAACCTCTCTTCTCCTTGCCTCTTTCTCTCTCTGTGTACGGTTCCTGTTTATATACACATGCTCATGCACATGTGTCGCTTCAGTCTCTAACTGGGGCTGTCAGTGGCAGAACTCAGTGGAAACCCGATGTGCCTCTCTGCTGGCAGCGGGAGGAGGAGCTTCAGCGGGAAAGGACACCCGTAGCTCAGACTGGGCCCCCCCCCCAGAGGCTTCCTGGGTGCAGAGCTGGCCTTGCTCCCTTCCTCGTCTCGGCTGGACTGAAAGAGGGGAAGGGATAGTCCCAGAGGGTATTGCGCTGTTCCTCTGGGGCTCAGTGAAACAACCTGAACTGTCTTTTAGAGGACGCGAAGTATCTATGGCCTTTCAGCCCAGAGTGCCACACCAAGGGCAAGGCAGTGGGACAGGGCTAGAGAGGCAAGCGGTGCTGTAGGATGACTGGCAAGCACTCGGATGCCGTCACACCCCTGCTCATCTGGAGAGTGAAGCCCCAGTTACATAAAGCTCCAGCTGACTTGGTGTAAGTTATGACTAAGAAAACTTTCCAAACTTTCCAAACACAGTTGGTGATCCTCCACCCTCCGCCCGTCGACTGGTGAGAACTACCCCCACGGGGAGGCGAGCAGGGAGGAAGGCTCCTGGTTCCCGTGGCCCTGACTCATCTCACATATAAACACTCCCCAACACTCTTTCCCAAAACAGTTCCCCTCCCACCCACCCGCCCTCCTACCGGGGCTGGGTGACAAAAATGAACGCCCCAGAGATCTTGCCAAGTTGTGGGCCAGGTTTGGCCCAAGGAACATGAAATTCCCAATAGATTGGGAGAAGCAGGCCTCTCGAAAAAGCACAACAATGTCCCTTCGAAGGAAAATCACCATTTGAGCCTATCAGGCTACTGTTTTCCAAACAGCTTGGTCTGCTTTCCCTTTACACACAAGAAAACAAAGTTCCATAGGCATAAAATATTAGAATTAAAGGAATCTCCAAGATCGTCTTTAACCCCTCTCTCCTTTCTTTTCATTTATATATCTATTCTCTCATCGAATAGTTACTGGACTCTTAACTATCTGCTACCTACGTCCCAGGTTCTAGAGACGTTAGACATCTGTTTCCTCAGGCGCTGTCATTGTCCAGTGGGCAGAAAGCCAGTGGGAAAGGCTGTGGTAAGTGTGATACACAGTGTAGTGGAAGGATCACATGTTCTAGAAGCAGCAAGAAGGTACACCAAACTCCTTGGGATAGTGGAGAGCACTCGTGGACACCTGCTGGGAGAAATCACTGTTAAATTGAACTTTGAAAAGGGAGAAATTCTTTTCTGTTCAATAAGGGGTCTGCCTAGCAGCGGGTAGGGCTACAGCATGGTGCCAGCACACTGCACGAAGATGAGTGGGCTCTGTATCCACAGAGAGTTTGCGGTCTGCTAAGGGATTTGGTGCAAGTTAGGTAATGCGCCAAAGACAGGGCTCCATGTAGTCCCAGGGAGGGCTTAAGAGACAGTGAGGGATGTTCCCAGATGGGCAGATCAGAAGCTCCATGGGAGAAATGGAATTTGGATTCGTCTTGAGGATGACTGGGATTCAGAGGCACAGATGGGGCAGGGAAGGCATTCCAAGCCAAAAGAATGCTACTAGCAAAGTAGGAACGGGTGATACTTGTTCGGGGGAGTCTGGATGTACAGGGCGACTAAAGGACACACACACAAGTGACCTTTCAGAGAGCTCTTAAAAGTAAAGAGAGGCTCAGAAGGTCAAGCAACCCTCCCAAAGTCTCAGAGTTACCAGAAGAGCTGGTCTTCTGAGTTCAACTTCAGTGGTCTTTGGACAAGAGGCACACAGTGTCCCTCCTCGGGATCCCAAGGTCCCTCCGTGCTGGGGGTGGGTAGCCTGACTCCCCATCCTCAGACGGTTTCCAGATGCAGAGCAAGCAGATCCCAGGCTAGTAAAGCAGGCTGCTTCCTCTTCTGCACTTTTGGAATTGGTACTTTAATCTTCCTAAAGAGGGTGGAAAAGTCATCCTAACAGACCAAGTTAAGGTCTCATTCTGGCCCTTCTGGGTCCGGTGGGAATATTTGGAATTCCTGTGGCTGTTTTCCTTTCTTCTTCTTCACTCAAACATACAGACCCGTGACCCTGAGCATGAACCCTTCCTTGCTGTGCATACTTGCCAAGCGCTGGGCTCCTGTCCACACCGTAGTCTCTTTTTATGATGGCCAGCTCTTGACATGCTGGAACACTTTACACTGAATTTCCTTTGAGCTGCAGAGCACAGAACACAGAACAACGAAGCACTGAAAGGGAGCATTTGGCATTAAAAGGCTGGTTGGGGAAAGGCTGGGGAGGAATAAAGAATTGTAATAGTAGAAATTGACCACAAGGTGGTGCAGTGAGGCTGGGGAAATGGAGGCCCAGGACAGGAAAGGGGTCCTCCCCATTCCCCCACAGCTGCAGTGGACAGAGACTGGCTCTCTTGGAAGACTATGATGAGAGTTTGGTGAGGAAGTCTTGCCGAAGCAGTTTCTGCTCTTTGCTCTTCCCCTCTCCTTGTGTGAGCTGTTTGTGACCAAGAGCAGGATGGGGGTACCTGAGAGCCGCAGCCCCTGGACACTGTCCCGAGAAACCTCCCTCAGAGAAGCAAAAACGCTAAGCACCTCTGCCAGTGAGCAGCAAGAGAAGTCTGTGTGTGTCCTTGGGGTCGGGCACCTGACTGGCAGAGTCAAGGGCGCTTTTCTGGATCAGTCTTTCAATGAGCTTCTTGGAAACGAGACTAGTTCTGGAGTGAAGCCACAACCCGGGCACTTGCTGCGGCCCTGGAATTGGATATTTTCAGGCACTATCCTGGGAGAGAGTTTGGATGCTTCTAAGAAAACACAAGAAAGCTTCCTTTCTGTTCTTCATCCAAAACCCCTCCTACACATAGACCATGCAAATAAAAATTTTCTCCCGCTTCAGTTCCTATCTGTCATTAAATACACATTCCTACAAATGTCCTTTTCCAGACATTTCTCAATAGTTTTTCCAGAAACTACTGCTCAGAAACATGTGTATGTGCAAGTGCACATTTATCCATCTTCATCTCACCCAAGCATTTTACAGAAAGACCATGCGCTCGCTTATCTTGTACAGAAAGGCAGACACATGCACACACGTGGCCAGGTAGCTGTAGTGTGATGGAATAAGAATAACCGTCTCACACAGCTTGAGGTCCAAGCACCATTTGACTTTGTTTGATTCCCTCTTGTGCACACTGGATCTGAGCTCAGTGTGGAGAGATGGAGGAGAAGCAAAGGAGAAATGGAGGAGAGGTTCTCAAAGAGTCAACCTGCAGCCTCTCCCACCAGCTAGAGAGCAAAAAGTACCGAAGTAGGAGCCTTCGGTTTGGAATGCTCTGCAAGGAAGGCACACCCGGGAGATGGTATTCTCAGTATAGGCCAGGAGGGATGGGTTCCCTCTAACATCTGAACTTGGCCGCCGGCGTGTTTGTTGATACAAGAAAGAGAAGGTATGTGTGCAAAAGTCTGTGTGTTTGAGGGCATGTCTGTAAAAGGATACTGAAGGACAAGGCAGGAAGGAGAAAGGGACAAACAGAGGCAGACATATGCAATCGAGAAAGGGGTACAGACCAGAGTAAACCAGAGAAAATTGAAGCACAAGAATATAAGAAGGAGTCACTAACTCAGCACAGCAGAAGAATGGGAATAATGCGGGACAAGAGGATAAGAGCGAAGAAAGTGAAGAAGGAAAGGAGACTGCGGGGAGGAGCTGAAACAAGCCCGATGTGCAGCTGAGCCGGCCTGTCTGTGAGGACAGAGCACAGCCGGGCCTGCAGGGAAGCCACCGGCTCATCTGTTACTTACAAGCCCAAACTCCCCCTCAATCCTGATTAGCAGGAATTAAGTGGCATATGGCTAATCCTCCTTGCCACAGTTGTTAATACTTTTCAGATAGTGCAGGGGGAGCCAGGCAGCCTCCATACCCCGTCCAAAGGCTTTTCCCAGCTCCGGCCACCCACCTCTGCTGCAGGCGGGGCTGGAGAGCGTTCTCTAAGTCCTCAGAGGACTCATTCTTCCACAAGTGTGTGCCACTAGCACTAATCTTGCAAAATGTGTCTGTTCTTTCATTTAAATAGTCACAGAATACCTACGAGGGACAAGGAAGTACACCCTATCAGACTCATTTAAAAGTTAGGAAAACAAATCCAAGAGAATTAAGAAGACTGAATCAAGGGCCGCTACGTAATAGCTGAGTTTAGTGTTCTCACTCCCGGCCTAACATAGGAAAAATAGTGGCTAAGGCTCAGGTAGAGGGAAGAAAAGGGAGAGGGAGGGAGAAGAGAGGAAAGAAAGGAAGGGAAAAGGAGGAGGATGAAGGGGAGGGCCCAGAGGGGAGATGGATTTCGGATGGTGGCTTGTGTGAAGCTGGATTTACTACAAGCACTTGATGAATGCTTTGTAATTGACAATGTGGTAAACTTTGTCCTAGGTGAGGTACAAAACTGAGATGAGAATGTATGTGAGAGAAAGTGCTGAGAGAGAGAAAGAGCAAGCGAAGAGAGAGAGAGAGAGACAGAGCGACAGAGGTCTCCCCTGGGAATACTACAAAGGATTGTGGGAAGTAGGTCAGGGAAGGGAAAGAAGTCAAACAACAATGCATTTTCAGGTAAGTGCCCGCCTCATAGATCCTCAGGAAAGCTCAGAGGGAAATGGCTCCTCGGAGTTGGGCCCAGCTGCAAGCAGGAGCTGGGCTCACAGAAGTCCCGGGGCAGAAGCTGCCAGACCCTTCCAGTTCCCTAAGTGTACGGCCAAGCGGCTCTGGCAGCACCTTCCACTGTCTTCTGAAGAGAGCTGTGGGTGCCACCATCAGAAGCTGCGGGCGGGACAGAACACCACCGCTGCTGTCTGCATGTTGGACACCCCCGCGGGCCATGTGTTAAAGGTGTGGTCCCCATGGTAGCAGTTTTGAAGTGCTGTGGACTGTAGGAGGAGGCCCTCAAGTCATGGGGAACATGTACTCAAAGAGAGTTGGGACCATACCCCCTCTTTCTCTGTGCTTCCTACCCATGAGAAAAACCCAATCAATGGGACCACTTGACCTGGGACTGGAATCTCCAGAACAAGGAGCCAAATAATCTTTTCTCTTTATAAGTTAATGGCCTCATATATTTCCTAAGAGTGATGGAGAACTGTATCTGTACAGCCACAGTGGCCACAGGAAACCCAAGGAATCCAGACAGCTGGGTGGTGGTGGGAGGAGTATAACAAGACGTGATCAGTCTGACTGAGGTTCAAAGGATAGTTCTTTGAAGAGTCCAGAGACCAGCAAGCCTGGAGTTCTGATGTCTGAGGTAGCAGACCAGAGGTCTAGTCCCCATCTTGGAGAGGGGACCAAGATAGCTTCCAGGCTTGTTCTAGTTGGCATGGTCAATTGGATGGTGTCCACCAACACTGACAGCAAATATTTCCCCTTAGGCCACAAAAATTCACACAATAATCTTCTCTGGAAACACTCTACAGACACACCCAAAATAGTCCTTTGCCAGGTTTCTAGGTCTCCCTGAATCCGGTCAAGTAAACATTTAAAATTAACCATCACACATGCAATATTTATATTTGGAACAGTTTCTTCAAACTAACAGTTCAAGCCTTCCATTAATTCTGGAAAATTCTGAGCCATTACCTCTTCAATTACAGCCTTTATTTATGCCCTTGCTCTTATTTTATCCCAGTACAATCCTTATTCTACATATCCTTTAATATCATTTTCATATCTGTAGCTTTCTCTCCCTGTAAGGAAGTGTCATCCAGAATAATTATCATTCTGTTTTTCAAGATCTTTTAATTTCACTACTTTTCTTTCAGTTTCCTATTTAATTCTTACACTGAGGGGCCTCAGGGAATTTTTTTCCCTACTTGTTCCATTTTTAATTGTTCTATCTGATTTTTTCTCATCTGCCTATTCTTTTTTGGTGTCATGTTTATTTCTCTGTGTTTTCCAGTCATTTTATCTATTTATGCTTTGTTTTTTTGTTTGTTTGTTTGTTTGGTATTTTTGGTTTTTTGCGGGGGAAGTGTTGGAGATGAAACTTGGGACCTTGCACTTACTAGGCAAGCGCTCCACCACTTGAGCTAAATCCCCAACCCCTCTACCTATGCTTTGTAAGCCTCCTTATTTTATTGTTCCCTTTGGATTATTTCATCATCTAATGTTGTGGGCATGTCGATTGTCTACTTGTTATGTATTCCAACTTCACCCTTTGGTGAGTTCCTGTCTTCTGCGGTTTGTATGTGTGTTGTTAGCTCATCTTCATCAGGGATTGTTTTATTCTGCAGGGTCCTTAATGTTCACAGGATACACTAAGAAGAGTTCTAGTTTGCTTCTACTCATTGCTCCAGAGATTTCCCAATGAAAGAACAAGTTTTCTATTCATTTCTGGATGCAGGGACAGCCAGGCCATAGAAGGTGATGTAAATTCCTACCCTATGAGATATGGGCCTAGAGACTACTGCAGAAATCTAGTTGAGCCAGATTTAATTCCAAAGTCCTTCTTCACACAGACCCTGGGGCAATGATGGCAGCCTTTTACTGAAATGTAAGTGTTTGCATCTGGTGTGCTTTTGCACAATTAATGTGATTTTTGCTGTTGTATGTGTGCTGATAATTTGTCAGACCTTGGCTGGTGTGACTCAGTTCGTGTTCTGACAGAGAGGTCTCTGCATGCCTGCTGTGGCACGTGTGTCACTGGTTCGCCACCGTTGTCCTAAGGGGTATCTCCTCACCCAAGGGATTCTATCCTTGCTCTGCTAGTTCTAGTTCCTTCCCTTCCCTCCTCTTCCTTCTTCTCCTCCTATTTTACTGGCTCTGACTTATTATTTTGCAAACTTATTATTTATTTTTTTATTTTTATTTTATTTTATTTTATTTTTTGGCGCCGGGGATCGAACTCAGGACCTTGTACTTGCGGGGCAAGCACTGTAACCACTGAGCTAAATCCCCAGCCCCGCAAACTTATTATTTTGCCTTTAAATTGCTTCCAGTTGCTGTCACTTGGGGGATTTCTTTCTCTATTTCCAGCTCGGTATGAATTTAATTTTTTTCTTTTCTCTTCAAATTTTCCAGAATTTCTCTCTGTAATGCAGCAGAACAGCAGATATCAACATAAGCTCATTTTGAGGATTACGTGATTCCAGACTTAATTATCAGTTTTGCTTCCTGCACCTCCCAATGGAATGGGGCTTTCTCGAGGCAAGAAATTATGACCACATTTTCCTTGGTCTTGAGTTCCTAACTCAGTACCAAGACAATGTCTGTTAAATGACATAAAGTGATTACAAAAGGTTTGCCTCCCTCTACAGAATTTCCCTATCTCCAGGGAGAATAATTGTTCCATCATACTAAGCATGAAGATCTATTATTCTTAAAGTTATAGGAGATTTGCAGAATGTGCCGTCGTGGCAGCTTTGTGAATGTGTCTCTTCTCTTAATATTCTAATGTGTTTGTGGAGCAACATAGCATGGCAGGCTTTGGGGATGTGGAAGATGAGGTTCACATTCAGCCTGTGGTTTTGTTGGAGATGATGTGGAAATTATAACTCTCACACAATGCCATGGACGACATTCTGTTTGCCATGATTTTGTTCACTGAGAGGACTGGGTACCTTTGGAAGAAAGTATTTGAATAGGCCTGAAGCTAAGACTCCAGGGAGGCTGAGAGTGAAAAAACTGCTCTAAGGCAGACGAAACTAGCATTTATCTGGCTGAGCCAGAGGAGAAGGAAGAAGGAATCAGGGCAGAGGCAGTAAGAGAAGGGCAGCCACGCACATGCTGATGTCCTCAGACTGGTGCCGTATTCCGGAGCTTGTACATCATGTAGTTAACAAGAAAAATACTTGACAGAATTAGAGTGAGATATTGTGGAATCAGTAATTATGTGTGATATTTAACAAAACTTTCCAGAAATTGATAGCTGAAGCAAAAAAGAAAAGAAAGTTGTGGTATTGAACTTTTGAGTAGCATAGTACATAAATTTAACTGAGTAATACATATATAAGTATATATAAAGAGAGTAAAATATCTATCATTAGAGACTATACTTTATCTCTTTAAGTACAAATGGTGCATTTAAAAATAAGCATTACTAAACCACAAAGTCAATCTCAACAACTATAAAATAATTAATTTTATTCAGACCACATCACAGTAGTAGGTGATGGCAACACAGTCGCTGGCTATGTGTCCCATATATTTGGAACCTAATAAAGTAGACTTTTAAAATATGAATGGCCATGTAGGGATCACAAATGAAACAATAAAATACTTGACACCAAGTGTTATGGCTCATATCTAAATGGCCCCCAGAAGCCTCATGTGTCTGGAGATGGGGCCTGGTTGGAAGCAGCAGGCCTTGGGGGTGTGATGTGGAAGGATGTATTATCATCCCCAGCTCCTCCTTTACTCTCTGCTTCCTGGCTGTCGTTGAGCAGCTTTCCTCTGCCGTGCTCTTCCACAGTGGTATTTCTGCCATGGAGTCAGCCTACCTGGACCGAAATCCTGAACCAAAACGAACTTCCTCTTGTTTAAGTCTCAGGTGCTGGGTATTTTGTCCAGCAATGGGAAAGTGACAAATACCATAATTAATACCAAGTGTGGGCTCATTGCTGTGGCTACACTGTCCATGTCGTTCAGAAGCTTTTACAACTGATTTGTAGGAGGAGTTTGGAAAGCTTTGGAGATGTGAGCTAGAGAAGCCCTAGAATGCTGTAAACAGAGTCTGCCGTGGAGTGATCAAGGTGAAAGATGAGAGGGAGAGGCGCATTGAAGGACTCAGAGTGCCACACTAAAATTTGGATACAGGGGTACCCGGGAATGTGAGAAGAAACTCAGATACCAGGTCCAAGCTACTCTGTAATTTTATTAGTAATGTGATGTAAGTACAATCTCAGGAAAACATGTAGGCTTATCATTAATTTCTAAGTATGTTAAACTATCTGTATGTATAGGTAAGTTCAAAAACAACATGTAATATCCCAGTTAATAAGAAACATATAAGTATAGCACATAGTTTCTAGTAAATGAGGAACCTGTTTTCAACACAGCCTGCAAGAAACCAATAACTCCTGAAACAATACACGGAAGAGTCCTTGCATGCAGGACGCCTTCTCCTCAGCTGACCCAGTTTGCTGAGTCAGCCGGGTGTACGAGTCCAGGAGTCATGGCTCTGTGTTGTCTGGTCTCCAACATAGTTTGATGGGTGATTCTGGTCATAGTTCATAAGACCAGAATGCTGATCGGGATATAGCAGTAAAGGCCAGGTTTAGCAGGTCTCAGTTGGGGAAAAGTACTCCATTGACAGCTGGACTAGATGTATGTGTGTTACATCCTGGCAGAAAATTTCTCTTCATTTTGCCTGTGCCCTGAGAATTTGTAGGTGGAGGAAATTTCAAGGCGACCCAACATTCATGCTGTGGCACGGTTACTGCTAGCTGCTTTTTAGCCATGTTTACAGTGAGAATCGGGACAAAAAGCAGAGCCAAAAGAGGAAAAGTTTCCAGTTTTGTCAAAAAGGAAGCACCTACAAAGTTGGGGCAAAGGAAAACAGGGTTACTGAAAAGATTAGCATTAAAAAGAAACCAAGCATTAGGACAATAGGAAAAATGGCATTAAGGCAGCTGAGGAATTGGCCAGACCTCACCTTTCACAGACTTGAGTGCAAACTAATAAACATCTTTAAATTATTTTTCTTTGAGAAGACAGCCTCAAAGTTCCCAACTCATTCAGGGGCACAGAGGGAAGTATTTTCCAAAGTTCAGCCATCCAGGTACTCTAAGGCCATGGCAATTGTAAGCCAAGGGAGCCCAGCTACTGCTTGAGCCGGCAGTAGACCTCAGAATCACACACATAGCACTAGCTTTATAGGCATGCAGAATGCAAGAGTTGGGGAGGGCCATGGAAGCTACCACCCAGATTTCAGAGGATGGTCTGGGAGGCCAGGCAGTGCACCCAGAGAGGGTAGTGTGTGAAGTCATGAGATTAAAGCCAAAGGAACAGTAGCGATCCCAGGAAGTTAAAAATGCTGGTAGTGTAGAATGTCTCTGAGAGAAAAATATGCAGGCAGCATTTAATAAAACCTGCCTAAGAGATAAGCCATGTGGGCTACAACTAACAATACTATAGGGGTGGGACTGCCTAAACACTTTGGAGCTCATGGTTTGCCACAATTTACCCCAGGTGCTAGACATGGAGCTACAGGATTTAATGTCGTTCTGCTGGGTTTGGGTCTTACCTTGGTCCAATTTCTGTCTATTCCCTTCTTCCTTTCTTTTGGAATGAGATTGTTTACCCTGTGGCATTGTTGGAAATATTTAACTTTAAAAAAATTTTTTTTGCAGGGGTCATGGCTGAGAGTTTGCCTTTAGTCTTGGAGGAGACTTTGGACTTGGATTTTTCAACAGTCCTGGAACTTTTAAGACTTTAACAACTCTTAAGACAGACTATATGCATTTTGCATAATAGTATGGTCATGGGCCTTTTGGGGGCCAGAGGTAGAATATTATGGTTTAGATCTAAAATGTTCCTCCAAAGCCTCATGTGTTCAGAGTTTGGACCTGGCTAGAAGAGGGAGGTCAGTAGGGATGAGCCTCAGAAGGATATATTCTTCTCCCTTACTCCTCTCTTCATTTTCTACTTCCTGGTTACCATAGTAAAAGCAGCTTTCCTCCATCATGCACTTTTACCATGCTGTTTCTGCCTTGGAGCCAGCTGACCATGGACTGAACTCACTGAAGCCATGTGCTAAATTAAATGTCTTCTTCTCTAAATTACAGATGTTTGGCATTTTGTCTCAGTGATGGGAAAGCTGACTAATATACAAAATGACAAGGAAGACAATATATATTACAACTTGTGGGATACAGCTAAAGCAGTCTTCAGAAGGGATTATTTCTTCAAACACATACATTAGCAAAAAGGAAGGTTGAAGATAGTATTAAACTCTAGCAATCTGGAAAGAGCTACAGAGAAAATACAGCATCAAAAGGCAATGCAGGGTTGGGGATCTAGCTCAGTGGTAGAGCACTTGCCTTGCAAGTGCAAGGCCCCAAATTTGATCCCCAGCACCTCCCCAAATGCAATGCAGTGTGAAATATATGCACACAGGACAGAGAAGGGCCACCTAAATTCTCTTAGAAGGCACTGTGGGGTCACAAAATTCTCCCATGAGGATATGGTGGGATTAGAAAACTGGCCAGGTTAAAGGGAGGGAAGTCTAGGCAAAAAAGAGCACACTGGCCACTTCAATGGTTTGTGAGAATCTAACGAGGGTTGAGACCTATAACTAGCTCAGTGAAATTAGAGTCAAAGGGACAGATGAGGATGTGATATGAGATGCTGAAGTAGTGATACTTGTGAGCAGAGGACTTGTTTTTTCAGTCATACTAAGAGATTTTTTTACTATATTCTGAAGGTCAGAAGGAATTAAGAATTCAAGCAGAAAGTACTTAAGCATTTTAAGCAGAACAACCTAAGCAGATGTTGGGTTCTACAGGACACAAAACATTCATTCCTACTCCTTATGGAACACCTATTTTTGGCCTACACCGTAGGCTAGATGCAGAATGAGCTGGCTGCAGACTATTTTAACAATCCACATGAAAAACAACAAAGCTAACAGTAGGCCAGTAACAGAAACACTGCCTCTCTGTGGGGAATGCGAAAGAAGAATCCTCTATTTCAAGGTTTTGCAGAGGTGCCTATTTACTTCCCATGCTAGATAGTGCAATTCTATGGAATGAAATAGTGTCTGGAAGACATGAGTGGACTAAAGTGTGACCCCAGGATGTTAGGGTGTGGAAGTGTAGGTGCTCTTAAGGGATGGGTGATTCCAGTCCTCTGACCTTCATAGGACTGGGTAGCATCTCTTCTGTAGGAACTCTCTTCTGAGCATCTTGGGTGCTCTGACACCACACAAGAGGATGCTTCCATGCCATCTAATCCCAAATTGTGTGGGAATATAATGCCACGTGATTAAAGAGAAACTACAAAGTCTTTGCCAGTATTAATAGTTTACATACGAAGCATCTCTAAAGTTTCATGTACTGAGGGCAACAGTGTTCAGAGATGGGGCAAAGAGATGACTGGATGCTGATGGCACCCTCGGAGGGAATATCTTGACACTGGCCCCTTCCTCCCTGGCTTTTCCTCTCACTGCTTCCAAGATGCCATGAAGTGAGCAGCTTTCCTCCACCATGTGCCTCTTCGCCATGATGTTTATGCCTTGACATGAGCTTAAAAAGCAATGGAACCAGCAGGCCGTGGACTGAAATCTCAGAAACCATGAGTCAAAACAAACCTTCCCTCCTTTGTTTTTCCTCAGATATTTGGTCATAGCAACAAAAAGTTGACAAACACATCAAGAGTCCTTATCCATTTGCTTAAAAGACGTGATACTGAATAATATCTGGGGAAAAGGCTTCTTATGGTTGCCTCATCACTAATGGTCTAAAAAATGGAATCACATCTCCACTATTTCTAGCCCTAGAACAGGATAGTGAGTACCTCTGCAATAGCAATCATAAGAAAGTACCTTCTCCATCCCTAGAAAGTCTGAGGCACACAGGCTACCATGTCAATCAAACAAACCACTGGGCCCAGAGCTCTGGCATGAACTTGCTCCATCCCAAAACCCTGCAACATGGGATCAGCTCCAGCAAAGTCTCTGTGTTAGGTACAAGATTCCATTAACAGAGGGAAGTAACAGAGATTCCCGTCTCTCTGTGCTGCCACCAGGAAGTAAACATTCCATGATGCAATTTGTGTGAAGAGAAAATTACCTCTAATTGAAGGGCTGGGATAAAAATAGCTCCAATCTGTAAACAAAGTAGTTGCAGCCTGCTGGAGACATACAACAGGAGCATATAGAGTTACAGGTACCCTGCTTATCCAGGTTAGGGGTTGCCTTACCCGCACCCCATCTGGAGGTGGCCTCACCCCTACTTCTGGAGCGGGGCTAGTGGGCACAGGTGCCCCTGGGGCTCATTGGTAGCCCTGCCCCTAGGAACATAGTTTCCCACTTTCTCCTCAGTCTACTGGAAGTAAGTATTCAACAGGCCACGTTGGGAGTGGGAAAAATAGATGGTCTGTTTATTTCATCACAGATGTCCCTCCTGCAGGGCGTCTGGAGACTGTTGTTTACTAGCTGTCCTGGACACCCTTTCTGTGGTACCTGCAGGAACCCTGAGCCAAGTCCTGCTTCTCTACATCCGTAAAGAAAGAACTGAACCAGATACCTCGATGGAGGCAGCATGGATATTCCTTCACTGGGACACAGAGTTCATAATTCTTAGGGACCTCTGCTTAAGGAAGCAAATTCTGTGTCAGGACATCCATTATCTGTGTCTTGCCCACTCTTGGTTGTTGTGTTGGGTTTTAATGTGTACTGAGGAAAAAATGTGCAGTGATAGATCTCGGTAGGCTGGACATTTTAACTTCTGCCCTAGCGTAAGTGACTGTGCTCTGGCATAAGTGACTTCAGCCCTGGCATACGTGATGTGCTTACTTCAACACACAAATGCACACACATGCAAGCACAGAACAAGCACAGGAACACCTACCATCATGGGAAAGATTTATTAAGTAGCTACTAACAAAGGCCTCTTTCTAGGAAGCTGCTTGACAAAAATTTTGCATTCGTATGACCTTTGTCAACTGAACCACTACAAAGGAGAAGAATATGCAAATAAATAGAACTACAGCTTGTTTTAGTTAAGAAGATAAAGGTTGCTGCTGCTGCTATTTTCTCAGATGGGCGGGGACGGGGTCCTCCATTTAAGTACAATTAAAGAAGTACTTTGAAGACAAAGAATAGGAGATGACAGTTGGGCTAAAAGGAGAACACAATTGGAAATACCGTGAGGAAGGTGGGACTTGAAGGAAAGGAAATGGCACTATAGAACTCTGGCCAGACCTTCAAGAAGCTCTGCTGAAGAATACGTCAATGGAATAACTTTGGAGTCAGAGACTGCTGGAGGCAAAGGATTGCCATGAGAGTTGACCTCGGGCGATTATGCAAGGACTTAGTGATATCGTGAAGGAACAGAGGCCATGAGCATGTTACTTTTGGTTTTTCAACGTTTTATTAGAACATGTTTGCATTAATAATGATTCAATTGATTGTGTTTCATTGGTATATGTACATAACACTTCACTTCTTCTTTTCCCCTTCCCCTCCACCCCCATTTTTTCTTTCTCTCTCTCTTTTTTTTTGCCAACTTCAGTTTTATTTATTCACTTTATAAGTCTTTATCAAATTAGTTATCATAAACACAGATTAACACCCGGACTAACAGGCAAAAAAACATATAAACCACATAAGACAACTATACTAATTCAAGGTACACTTTTAGCTACATTGGTCATGCTGTATTACAATAAATTTTTTTTCCCTTTTTTTCCTATTGTCTTTTATTCTGTACTTTTTTATATAATGGGTTACTCATGGAAGAGAAACCATGTGATATTTAAGTTTGTGTGTCTGATTTACTTCTCTTAGAATTATGACTTCAAGATGCACCCATTTTCCTACAAATGACTCAAGTTTCTCCTTCTTTATGGCAGAGTAAATATCACATTTTCTTTGTACATTAGTCTGTTGATGGACATATAAGCAAATTCTAAGGTTCACCTATTATAAGTTATGCTGCTATAGATATGAATATGCAGATATCACTGTAATGTGATGAGTTTAATTCTTTCTGGAAGATTCTTAGAAGGTGAATAACTGGGTCAAAAGGAATTTCTAGTTTTAGTTTTTTGAGGAATCTTCATATCAGTCTCCATAGTTGTTACACAAGTTTACATTCCCACCAACAGTGTAAAAGGATTCTGTTATGGATTGTTCCAGATGTTCCCCAAAGCCCCATGTGATCGTAGGTGGGGAGTTTTGAAGGTGGCTGGATTTGGGTGTGTAAATGTGGGTTATGACTGTGATATTGGGATTAAGGGTGTGGATATTAGAAGCCCCACCCTGGGTATGGTGGCACCAATCAATAGACTTGTAGCCTGGATGGAATACTGTATAAAGGAACAGAAAAAAGACAGGGTTTCTGGTGCTGCTGCTGCTTGCTGCCTTCTGCCCACCACACCATAGACTGTTTCTCCTCTGTGATGCCCCTCTGTCATGCTGCTCTGCCTTGGAGTCAGCTAACTATGGACTGAAACATCTACAAACAGTGACCTGAAATAAACCTTTCCTTGTTTAACATGTGGGTATTGAGCATTATAACTCAGCAATGAGAAAACTAATACAGCCCCCAAGCCCCGCCAGCATTTGTTATTTGATTTCTTGATGGTAGCCATTCTTTCTGGAGTAAGATGGAATATCAGTGTTGTTTTAATTTCCATTGTTCCAATGGCCAGAGACATTGAACGTTTTTTCATGTATTTATTGGCAATCTGTATTTCTTCTGTGAAATGTCTATTCATTTCAATCATCTACTTTTTATTGGGTCTTTTATTTAGAGGGATCTAAATTTTTTAGTTCTTTATATATTCTAGTTGTTAGCCCTCCATTTAAGGAATAGCTGGCAATTTTTTTTCCCCATTCTACAAGTTGTCTCTTTACTCTCTTAGTTGTTTCCTTCGATGCACAGGAGCTATTTAATTTGATATGATGTTCTTTGGTAATATTTCTTAGGCCATTCTTCTGTTGATGAACATATAGGCTGCTTCCAAGATTTAGCTATTGTGAATTGTGATGCTATAAACATGGACACACATTACTGTGGTTTGATGTCTTTAACTCTTTTGCGAAGATAGCTAGAGGGGGAATAGCTGGGTCAAATGGAATTTCTACCCTAGTTTTTTAAAAAATTGCCATACTGATTTCCATGGTGGTTGTACCAGTTCACACTCCCACCAACAATGACGAAGTGTTCTTTTTTCTCCACAGCCTGTCCAGTATTTGTTACTGTTTGATTTCTTGATGACGGCCATTCTTTCTTGGGTGAGATGGAATCTCAGTGTTGTTTTAATTTGTATTGCTTAAATGGCCAGCAATGTTGAACATTTTTTCACATATTTATTGGCCATTTGTTTCTTCATCTGAGAAGTGCCTATTCATTTCAGATGCCCATTTTTTGATTGAGTCTGTAAATTTGGAGGAGTCTAATTTTTTGGGTACTTTATGTATTCTAGATATTAGTCCTTTCTCGATGGTGCTACTTTTGTAAGACTACAGTTATACCAAGAGAATAAACACACAGTGCTGTAAAACTCCATTTGCTTCTCAGCTCCCCTCCCCTTTCTGGCTGAAGCTCTTTTTCTTTACTAAGTCTCTTCAGGAATATTGCAACCATTTTGCCTGATCTGAATCAAAATAGTGGGTAAAGGAAGGGACACAGGCAGCATACATTTACTGAGCACCTAGTATGTTTCATGTATTCACCTTGCATAATCCTTCCATTGATGTGAGTAATAGTATCCCTATTTCACAGACAAGGGGTTCAAGACTTGGAAGAGTTAAGTAACTTTCCCAGTGTGCAAACAGCAAACTTATGTACGATGCTCAGAGGCATATCACAGGAAAGCCACTCTTGCCACTTGATTTGCACTTTGTGTTTGTATTGAATAGTATTGCAAATGCTTTTGCTTAAGTTCAGCACAAGCAGATTTAGTTCCCTGAGCTCTTTTACGAAATGTACCTTTCCCTACTAAGCCACACTTTAGAAATAAACATGCTCAGATGGATAATACTGTGACACATGTACAAGTTTCACAGCTCTGCTCAGTGAATGCTTTGAGAGCTTTGCTTCAAGCCTCTCTGAGATCAGGTTCCCTTCTGATCAGGGTCAGAACTCTCCAGGGAACAATGAAATCCTTGGGAGGAACAGACCACTTCACAGCCACATGTGTACCGTGCCCTGCTGCATCCTTAGTTACCCTTCCATTCCAGGAACAGAGGGGCCCAGCCATCAGTAATGACATGTGGAATCCATCTGTGGAGGAGAATCAGTATTTTACAATGAAGCACCTGTCGTTCTCTCAGAAACCTCTGCCCCTCATAGAATATTCATCAAGTCTCTCTTTGTAATCTCTCTGAATTCCAAAAGAGTCCTTAAAAGAGGATACCGTTTAACAGAAAGAACCATTTCATCATGCAAACACAGGAACTCCAGAAGAAGAATAAAGGCACTGCTTTCTGAAAAGTGTATGCTGTCTGCAGTCAACTGCTATCTCACACTTCCCGAGTAAACAAAATAGGTTCGTCAGTCAGGTAAATATGCTTGGCTATGTAACTGGGAGATAAAGACAACAGAGAAAAGAGAGAAGGTGGAAAAACGTCAGTGAGCCTAAGAAGAATTTTGCTCTTTTTTTATTTATCTATTTTGCATTTGATGAAGGGAGAGAGGCCGCTATCATAAAGTAACTTTTACAAACGTTTACTTATGACTTTGAGATATGATGACCTGAAATGAAAGAATGTTTAGGAAAGGAAAGACAGATAGAATCATAATAGGTTATTAAGTTATTTTAAAATTTTTATTCTGGCTTTACGAGATTTTGGGGAAGCAATTAATTCACAGTTGCAAAGGTTTGAGCATTATAAATAATTATAAAGAAGCTCATGTAGTGATGGAAGTTGAGGCATATCCTTGGCAACAACCTCAATCCATTTCATATTTCTTGGCGTTTATACATAAATTTGATATACACACAGGTATTTTTCTATTCCTCAGAAAACTAAAAATACTAAGAAAATGTAGCAAAGCTGCAAAATTGAAGTCCTCCTTATGTCGACCATTGGAAAATCTTGGTTGTTGGAAACTCCAGCATGCTTTATTAATAACTATACTCAGAATTCTGTTGTTGGATTTTTTCTATGTTAGATACAGTACAAACTTTTAAAAAGATTTTCCTCGGTATTAAGTGACACTAAATCCTTCTGCCTCCGCAGGTCCAATTTCCGGTTCATTTCATCCTTCTCTTCATCTTCTTGGTTTCGTAAGGTCCTGTTCTATTTTTCTTTCCTAGCCTTATCATCTCTCAATATTCAGAATTCAGAACAAAGAATTTACCTACTGTTGTGTTAGGTATACATACCGTTGTGATTTGGTCTACTACAGAAATGAATTGTGTTTATTTTGACATGATATTTCTTTTCTGTACTGTGTAGTGTATGCAATTTATGACTTGCTAACGTTTTAAGCAGATTTTAGCGCCTTTTCCTCTCATCACATTTGGAATCAGGGGCCCTAAAGAAGTGAAAGCAATAATACTTGCAAGATAAATGGGCAGGACCCTAATTTGTAAAATGAGAAACACTCATTTCCCAAATTTTAATGGAGTACCTTCTCAGACCTCTACAGTTACGAAAATACACTCCGCCTCACTCCTGAACACACTTTATTTTCCTCCTCCCACCAAGTTCACCGAAAGAGATTCCACGGTTCTGTGGTCTAGAGCATCGCTGCATCCATAGCAACCTGACTAGACTTCAGCTTCCTCTGTCACCATGGCGCCGGCTCAGCCGGCTGAGTGGTCGCTATGGTAACCGGAGGCGGGTCGCAGGGTCCGACACGCTGGGCGCATGCGCGGGGGCCGGGGCTCCTAGCCGCGCTCCCGCGGCCCCTCAGTTCCACTCGACATGGCGCTGAGGAGGCGGCCGCTGCTCCGGGTCCGCGCGGGGCTGCGCGACCTCTTCCTGCTGCTGCTTTTTAGGGGTGAGTTAGGATGTTTCTGCCGCTGGGAGAGTAGGCTGGAGGGAAGCAGAGCGCGCCCAGGCTGCCGGAATCGGTCGGGGGGCTGCGGATAGCGGTCCCCGCGCGGCACTCCGGGGACTGCGGTCCCGGGCCGAGAGTCAGATCCGCAGGGGCGCTCGGGCGGCGGCCGCGGGGGTGCTTCCGCGCGGGCCGGGGAGGTGGCCCCGAGCGGCGGCGCGGGGTGGGGGGGTGGTCCCGAGAGGGGCCCGGGGACACGGTCCCGAGCGGGCGAGGTGGGGGTGGCCCCGGGCGGGACCCGCGGGATGGTGGCCCCGAGCAGGCCCCGCGGGATGGTCCCGAGCCCGCCGGGGTTGGGGGTGGTGCCGAGCGGGCCGCCGTGACCCAATCGCGGCGGGAACTTGCGGAGCCTGGAGCGGCCGCGAACCTCCACCAAGGGCCGCCGGTTGAACTCGAGAACATCCCGTACTGCTCACAGTCCGGGTCTGCTACACACGCGGCTCTGCCTTCGACCGGAGCACTGAACTAGGCAGAGTCAGCCTTGCTCTGCAGAGGTTAAAGGGCACGGCATCAGCCCAGGAGCGCCTTTGTTGTCAGACTGTCCCGGAGACCCGCACCCAGAAGCTGGATCTGGGCACAGTTGGTGGACTTGAGAATTCTGTTTCCTTGTTTCCTACAGTTTCGAATGCTCATGAAACACTTATTTCCTAGGTCGTTTGGACAGAAGCACTGTAGCTTCCAGTTAGTGGTGTGTACTATTTGGGTGTACAAACACACACACTGGGCATGTAGTCCTTAAAACAGTGTGTGAGTTTTTATTTTTGGTGGTGGTACTGAGGGTTGAACCCAGGGCTGAGGCACTTGGAAACATCCCCAGCCCTTTTTTCAGTTTTTAAATTTTGAGATAGGGTATTGCTAAGAGGCTAAATTGCCCAAGCTGGGCTTCAGCTGGCAGCCCTCCTGCCTCAGGCTTCCAGAGGGCTAGGAGTACAGCACATGCCACCACACCTGGCGAGAGGTGGGTTTTCAGAATCTGAGTCTTTTCCAGCGCCTCCTTTGAAGTAAGTACTATCATTTCGAATTTATGTTTATGTAAAGCACTTGCACACTTTTTTGCCTGGTAGCTATCTGCACGAAACTAACCAGGACCTTTTGCAATCCTGAGGTCATTTATTCCTTGGTTTTGTTGCCATTATTATCTCTTAATTTTTGTCAGAAAATACAGATGAAAATATCAAAGGGCTCTTTGTGAGTAGGGGTGGACAGATTTAGAAAGACCAAGCACTTTTGTGTTTGGTGTTCATGCTAGTAGGATGCGCAGGATTGTCCGCAGGAAAAGAGTGGAGATCTGGCCCAGAAACTCTGGAAACATGACTCTGAGAAGGCTGAATCTCAGCGTGTAGTTGGTGACCATATATTTTGCCTAAAACTTATTTCCAAAACCGTATTTCCCATATACAGTACTGGGGAGATATAAGTGACCAAAGGCTAGGCAGGGGACAAGGGTGTCAGGAATGTCCAGCCCCCACAGTGTTGGTCACACGGACACTGTCCTATTCACAGACTAGAACAACTCCCTATTGTTGAAAAGATTTGCTCACATGAAAGTTTGCCGTTTTTTGTTTTTTTTTTTTTACAGAAACATTTGGCATTCAGGAATGAGTTTCAGTTTGGTAGTTTGTTAATAAAAGTTGAAAATGCTGGGGTTGGGGATTTAGCTCAAGTTGTGGAACACTAGCTTAGCAAGCACAAGACCCTGAGTTCAATCCCCAGCAGCCCCCAACCAAAAAGTAGAAAATGCTAAAGGTTTCACATACCCTTAACCTCTGATTTTGCCCTCCCTAAGTGGCTAATTTTGTGGCTTTCTTGCTATTAAGGGTTGGGATTTACTTGCACACCTTAGGAGGGAGAATCACATTTTGCAAACCACTTTAATATGCTTTGAAGGGATGTAAGCTGTCTTTTCTTTCTTTCTTTCTTTCCTTCTTTTCTTTTTTTTTTTTTTTTAGTAGAGGTTCTTTTTCCCATTATTTGATCTATATCATACATACTCTGGAGTTTTTTCATAGATCATGAAAAGTGTGTCTTTTTGCTTTTGAGATTATTCTTTTTAATTGCTATTCATTACTTTCATGTAAGAATGTTCATGGCATAATAGCAGACATTTCTTTGGTAGTTGCCTTTGCTGGGCTCCATTCTAAGAATTTAATGTGAATTAATTCATTTAATCGATAACTCTTAAACATTGTTAGTTATTTTTCCCAATTGTAGATGCAGGAACAAATATGGAGAGATTAAGTAACTTGCCCAGGGTGTATCCAGTTTGTCTTAAATGTGGAAATCTCCAATTTCTTTTCATCCAATTTTTGGTTACTTGTATTCCACTGAACAACGGAATTCTTATTACCGGTCAGTTTAACCAAGTTGTCAGGTGTTCAAAGCCGTGTCATTTGTACATAAAATATTCTTTTGTTAAATTGATGACAGGTGCAGCTCAGCTTTACAAATGTTATGCCACATGTCTTTTTTGAATGATTGTGTAGTAATTACTGTTAGTTTCCAAATCTTTTGATGTCCTAGAGAGAAGTGCTTCATTTAGAATTAAAACCTTAACAGTTTGCATTCTTGGGTTAAGACAGTTTGTGTGGTGAAGCATAACAAAATTTGAAAATCAAAAATTTCAGGAAAAATTTGAGAGAAAATTCGAATTCTTCTATTTGCATTTGTCTGGACTCCTGAAATTTTTATTTATAATGGCCTATCCTTATTATGTATATTGTAATTCCTTTTCATTACTTGCCAGTTTTAATTACCAACATGAGGCACTTGTGTGTTTTAAGAAAAACCAAGAACATCTGCTGTGGAAGCACACGGCGCTTCAGATCAGCTGCTTATCCTGAATGACTTGGTGAGGGGCGTGTGCCCTTGAGTGCTGCATGCTGGGGAGACTTGAGTGGACAGTTGCTAGATAGTTTGTCCTAAGTCACGTGGTGCTCAGTCCAGGTAGAGTGATCAGCCACCCAGCCTCTAAACTCTGCAGAGCTGCCTTTTCAGGCAGCCAGCCCCTTGGGCAGGTTTACCTTCAATTGATTCTTTTGCAGGAGACTAGACTTTTTATTGAGCATACTTTCTGAAATGGCCACTTAATATAACAGAAGAAGCTATGGGTTTAGTACCAGTAGCAGCTGTTAGAGATGTGATATTAGCAAATTCCTTCCCCATAAATTCTTTGAATTTTTTTGAAGCACAAGTGGGGTAAGATATGTATGAATGGAGTTGGAATGTGTAGAAATGATCAAGATGCGATACGTGCATGTAGCAACCCCCGAGCTGAATGTAATAACTATGTATGGCAAACATATATTACTTAAAAAAAAAAAAAGGATGTACGAGCCTGCTGAAGAACACCGAGGCATAAAGTTGGATTTTCTTTTAAGATGTTTCAGAATCAGGTGGTGTAAATGGGAAGCTGCTAGGGTCAAATGTGCACTTTAAATTTTTGTTTGTAATCTCAGAATTCCAGCAGTATAAGCAAGTATCTTTGCCGGAGTATAAACACATCCTGAAAGAAAGTTTGGGCAAGCACATTCTTTTACGCTCAGTTTAGCAGGGACAGTATTCACTATGGCACTCTGTATGGAGAGCTAAAGCTTTAATTTATACCCTCTTTGCTATTTGTCACAGCGCACAGAAAGCGTCTGAGAATTAGCCCTGTTTTGATGTCCCAGGGATGCTGTGGTTCTTGTATTGGTGTATTCGTGTTTTCTTTTTTTTAAGTAGTATCTATCATGTGTTATAGATTGTATTTTCCGTGAATAATTAAAATGTGCAGAAGGAGTGTTGCTTGTGTAGAAAAATAAAACTAATAAAATTAGGACCACATAGACAGTTTTCTTTATATCTTTTACTTATAGAGTATCCCAAGGTTTCTATGGTTTAGCCTTCTTCCTGCAAAAATTGTGCTGTATCCATGCTGTTTGCTCTGTCTGACAACCTCAGGTCACAGTGATCCTGATCCTTAATTGTATTTTCTTAGATTCAGTGTCACTGTGTAGTTCAGACTGGTCTTGAACTCACTATGTAGCCCAGACTGGCCTTGTACTTGCAGTGATCCTCCTGCTTCAGCCTTCTGAGTGCCAGGATTACAGGCATGTACCACCACATCTTGCCTGATCTTTAAGCATATATCTTAGTCTATACTTTAGTTCTGTACATCAGACATGTAAAAAAGCATCTGTGATATGCCAGGAGCTGTTTTTCATGCTAGGGGTGCCAAATGAATAAAGCACCCATCGTTAAAGAGCCAGAGTGACTACATGCTGAGTTACAGTGGGCTTTAGTTGTTGGGATTGAGTATTTTGTGTCATCTTAATGATATCAGTTAAAAATTTCTTGGGAAAAGAGGCTGAATTTAATTTCTTTTGTATCTTTCCAAAGATGATGTACTATATATTTCTGTCTTTCATTGTCACTTGAAAGTCAGATCACAGTTCTTAAACACTCCCATTATGTGTAGGCATTTTTATGTATTTTAGTTCTAATGGCCATAGGAACTTGCGGAAAGTCTCAGTTTTTACAGTAGTAGTTGTAGAGGAAGGAGTGGTATTTCTTGGTTTAATTTCAAAATCTTTCTGCTGCCTCCTCTCTGTAGTTGTAAGGCTATGAAGAATATGGAGAGACAGTTATGATGTAATTTAAGTGACATAGCTGCAAGTACTACTAGTATATACTGTGTGCTTACACTTATGTAAGACATGAGGGAGAAACGAGGAAGAAAGTGTACCAAAGTGTTGATTGATTCTGTTTCTGAGTGGGATATCTTATGACTGATTGTTTCCTACTTGTTTTTCTATTGTATTCTTTTATCCTTTTGTTTTTCAAGTTTTCTTTAATGAGGATGTTTGTTGTGTAATGAAAAAAGTGCATTTTGGTTTGGTTTCTAGTGGATACAACAGGAATTTTGAATCTGGCACTAGTAATGGGAATACTTAAATTGTTTACTTAATGTGATAGCACGTGAGTTGTTCTCTCTAGCTAGCCACATTGGATGAAGGCTGACTTGAAGTTCAGTTGTTTGGTCGAGCATTCTTTGTGACTCTCTGGAGATTAGTTGTCATGGGCTTTTGGGTGTTGCAGCCAGCTGTGGCGTCCCCAACAAATGGTGCACTGGAAACTGAAAGAGCACTTTGAGCGCTCCCAGCTCCCCCAGTCATCTGAGGAGTTGCCTTGGCGTGCCTCTTCAGAGCGGGTCAGCCTTTCTGGAGCGTCTCCTCTGTGCCAGCGCGGCAACTCCTGCAGGATCTCTGTTTTCCTCCTTTGATGACAAGAGTGTGAGGTCAAATGGACTTCCTGGAAAAGTAGGCTCCGAAAGGTGCTCCCTGAAGCAAGCCCTCAGCTGAGGCACTGTTCCCTCTCCGTGCCCAGCGTGGCCTTCCTTGGTGATGTCTTCCTCTGAGGAGAAAGTTGAGTGTCCGGAGAATAAAGTGCGGCAGTCTGCTGCTTACAGAGAATGCGGCACGCTGTGAGACCGCAGTTGGTTTTTTCCCCCAGGTTTTCCTCTAACGCGTCTCTATCAGGGTTCTGAAACTTAATCATCCAATCCGTAGTTATTTGGTAGTCTCCGTTTCCCTGACAGTTAAGTCTTTAATGGGCAGAACAGGGAAATTCAGCCTAATGCTTCCTTTTTTTTTTTTTTTTTTTTTGTGGTGCCAGGGATCGAACTCAGGCCCTTGTGCTTACAAGGCAAGCACTCTAATCACTGAGCTAAATCCCCAGCCCCAGCCTAATGCTTCCTTAATGCAGCTTTCCAGAAGGAATGTACAGTTTAGTTAACTAACCGGACAACATTTGGATAAATATGTCTTTAAAAGTGAGAACATTTATTCTGGACTGACCCGGTAGAGGAGACTTTCAAAAAGGAGCTGAACTTCTGAAATAATTTTGATTTATATAAGTACAGATTTGGGGAAATGGAGGTTTTGAAAGCCAAAAAGTGGAGGAAATAACATGAGCTAAGGCTGGGATTTGGAAAATGCACATGTGGTATTTTGGGGCAGTGAGTTATCATTACAGTGAATGACAACAGCTGCCATTTATTGAAAACTATGACTAGGCGTCGTGATGATTGCTTTACCTGGCATCCTAGTGAGCTCAGGCTGTCTAACAGTACCACAAGTGGAGTACCTTAAACAGTACACATGTTTTTGCATTGCTTTGGAGGCTGGATGTCCAAGATGAAGGTGGCTCAGTTCCTGGTGAAGCTCCTCTTCTTGGAGCTTCTTGGAGATAGCTGCTGTGTCCTCACTTGGTGGAGGAAGAGAAAGCTCTGCTGTGTCTCTGTTATAAAGGCCATTCAGCCCATGGTGGGGGCTCCATCCTCATGACTTCATTGAAACCTAATTACCCTCAAAAGCCCCTTCTCCTCATATCACATTAGGGGATAAGTTTTCAACAGGAAGTTTAGGGGGATGTCTTCAGTCCATAGCACTTGAGTCTTACTTGGTCTCAGCTGATTCCAGTCTGAGGCATGGGTAGGTAAATTCACTAGCCCTGGGTCATATTTATTAAATAGAGCAGCCAGACTGTCTGTCACAGAGAACATTAGCAAGTAACTAGATAATAAAGCTCTTTAAATGTCAGGCCAAGAAATTTGGACTTATGTAAAGTCTAGAAATTTATTTGTCTGTGTGAAGGAGGGAAGTTACGTGACCAAAATGGAGTCAAGAAGATTGATGAGGATAGGCCACTTAGAAAAACTGTTAGACTAGTTCCAGGAAACATTCTTTAGTATCCTTGATCTTGTGCTGGATTTCGTTTGTATTGAGGTCCTCTGCTTTGCTATGGAGACCATGTTCAAGGCCCCCATTAGATGCCCAAAACAGTACACACACACACACACACACACACACACACACACACACACACATATATACACATACATATATACCTTTTTTCCCTATACACATTCAAATTTAATGTCATTTTTACCTTAAAAAGTTTTTATGTCATTTTTTTGGTGGGTTAACATGTATGTTTCTTTTTTTATTGTATGAAAGAATAAAATCTCATAGCAAAGTAATAAGAGAATAACAATAGTTATTATACTGGATATTGAGAGGGTCTGTATATGGTTTCAAAAGTAATGCCTGAAGAGCCTTAACTGGCCTTGACAGATAGCAAGAGGCTAATTTTGATTAACACAGGTCTCATTTTAACTTGGTCTTAAACACCCTAAAGAAAAGTATAACCAAAAGATATATAAAAACAATACCATAGCAATAAAGGCTAGATATAGAAAGAGGACTCCAGTCATTGACCCCTGCTGGCAGTGTCCAGCTGCACTTGCAGCTGACCACTGTTATAGTTTAATGAGGCTAGAAAGCTACGATAAAAGCTAAAAAAGGTGAACAAGTCTTTAAATTCCTTAATAAAATTCATTCTTCAAAACTACCAAACTCTCCATCTTCTTGCAGCTAAAACTGGAGAGACCATGACAAAAAATATCAGACTTATAGATAATCTTCATCAGTTAGGGGAGTCTAAGAGCCAGCTGGTTACAATCCCTTAAAATCGGTGTCTAGATGTAGTTCTTTTCCCCATCTGCCTTTCCATTCTAGTGCCCATGCTTTGATTGTCTGTGCTTTAGTTTCTTAGAAAATTTGTTTATTCTCACCTAGAGGTTGTCAAACTTCAAGTAATCATACAGATGGAATCAACTACAAATGTGCCAGACTCCTTTTACTGGGACCCACTAGATCAACTTGTAAAGGGAGTTCATAACTGCTAAACTACAACATGACTTCAACGCAAGGCCTGTTAGATTAGCTCTCTGGAGGTCATTGACCGTGGTCTCCTCCTCACCGACCCTTCTCAGCACAAAGCACCTAGTTGGAAACTTTGCCCATTCTCCGCTAAAGGCAGTTGGGGTACCTCTTCGGTGGTGGGGGGATATTATAGACAGCTAAGTTAGGTAGAAATATTATAGACAGTCAGACGAGGCTGCGCCCTCTACGGAGTCAGTATGGAAGATGAGAATACACTACAACTGTGGCTGGAGGTGCATCCACCGAAGGCCCAGCCTCAAGGATGAAACGACCAGAGCTACATACCTGCCCAAGGGATAAGCAATGAACTGAAGATTATACTCATCCATCATTCACCCATGTGGGCGGCCAGGACCTCCAGATCCACCCTATCCTGGAATGTCTTTTGTTCTTTCCATGTCCATTTACTATATGTCCTGCTTCCCCACTGGAACAGTATTACCTGGGCAACTATACTTGCAATGTTATTGGTTGATCATAATTCTGACCCACACTGTACCCACCTTGTGATTTTGCTCTATAAAACTTCCTCTGAAAAGTGGGCTTGTTGGCAACCCATTTGGGTCTCCTCCTGTCTCTCAGGAGCTCTCTCAATAAATTTTTCCCACTTTTAACCTCTATTGTTTTTAGAATTCATGCTTCAATTTTGAGGAACAGGAACTTGGCATATCTGACATCTAACAGGTTGGGAGTTACATTTTTCCCCTATATCATGATGTTCAAAGTAGTTACTCAGAGTACAAGGCATAACCCGAAATGATTCTTACAAAAAAAAGCAAACAGATAAAAACACAAAACTTTCTTTCAATGAACTAAGATAAACTAGCAGTATAAATGAAACCAATTAGCATATGTATTGACATATTTTTAAAACAACGGGATTGTAATTTGGGGGATGCCTTTTCTATCATAACTAAGCACTGTGCCAAGACTTTTGCAGTTCAAGGTACATCAACAAAAGTTCAGTAGCTTGAATTTTTTTTCCTCCTTCAGAATGTCACAGATATAAGATTGTTTTTAATTGTAAATCCTGTGAGTTGTTGGTGTTTGAGACAGGATCTCGCTCTGTAGTCCAGGCTGCACTGAACAGATTGTATAGACCAGGCTGGCCTCAAACTCACAGTCTACCTGCCTCAGCCTCCCACATGCTGGCATTACAGGGATACGCCACTCTGTCCTGCTTCTCAGGGTAAATCTTAGTGAGCTCAACTGTTTTTTTTCCTTATTAAGTCTAGAAGTTATACCATTTCATTTAAAGGTAACACTTTCTGGCTTCCCTGGCATATCCGAATTGCCAGCATCATTTCTCTTGTACTCATTAAGTAAAATAAGAGTCACTTGAACACATGAGACTGTGACAGTCTGGTAACTTACATGCCTACTAATGACGAATGAGTGGTAGATAACACTAGGAGGAGTGACTCATTCTATGCAGGACTGGACAGATAGCCACAGATTTCACCGTGCTACTCAAAATAAAATACAATCGCAAATTTATGAATTCTTTGTTGGTGGAATTTTCTATTAAATACCTCATTCCTTTCTCCCTCATACTCTAGTGCTGTCTGTCTGTCTCTGTCTGTCTGTCTCTCTCATGCTGGGCCTAGTATGTACTAGTCAAGTGTGCTACAACTGAGCTGCATCTGTAGCCCTTCCACTTAATACTTTAGACAACAGTTGATCTTGGGAAACTAAAGCTGCAGAAAGCAAACTGCAGATAAGGGAGACTCCTGTATCTGAAAATATGCCTATTTTAATCTTGTTCTTGAAATATGTATTTGTTGAATGCATCATTTTAGGTCGGCAGTTGTTTGGATTGGATTGGATTGTGAGTGCCCTCTGGTTTCCACTGTCCCTGTAGTGAAGTCTGTAGTCTTACCTTCAGTCTTTGCTAGGTTGTCTGTATTTCTGT
This sequence comes from Hystrix cristata, assembly GCA_004026905.1. NCBI lineage: Eukaryota > Metazoa > Chordata > Mammalia > Rodentia > Hystricidae > Hystrix > Hystrix cristata. Next base: position 4,655 of record PVJO010007984.1, on the reverse strand, counting down.
TTTTTTTCCAGCTAAAGATCTTAGCCTTTAGTTTTCTGAAACGTTACTAGTATATGTCTATACTTATTCTACTTGTTATACTTTGTATATTTGTGTACTTTGTGTATCTGTATTTATTTTGTGAATTCTCTGGTATTATTTGTTAAAATGTTGCTTAGCTTCTGTTTTCTTATTTTATTCTGGGACTCTGATTAAACATATAGTGTCAGTGTCTTCCAGTCTGTTATCATTTTATGTTTTTACCTCGCTGTCCTCTTCTGGGTTCTTTATTCATCTTTGTTTTATATTACTTCTGCTTCTAACTATATCTAATCTATTATTAATCAATGCATAGATTTTTGCACCGATTATATTGTTCGTGTCTAAAATTTTATTCTGTTTCTTTGGCCTGCTCTTGCTTGCTTAGCTTTTTATTTAACAAGTTTTTAAAACATTTTATGCACAGGTCTTTTATCTTCCATATATGGTATTTTAAATATCTGAAGTTTTAGCCATGTAAATCTATTATTTGTTGTTCCTTACAACTCTTACGTATGGTGGTTTGTTTCTTTGCTTATAAGCTGCTATTTGGTTGGTCTTAGTTTGTGAAAACTAGGCCTAACCCAAGGATGCTGTTTTTGGTGAGCATATGCTTCCACGGAGTGCAAGGTCTGGGACGATTGTGGCCCCTCTTGGGATTCCTGGCATCCTTTAAAAATGTTTGGCTCTGCTTCCTTACCTTCCGGCTACCCTCAGGGCCCAGTCTCCCCACTGAAGTGTTAAATGAGCATTTGCCTCAGGCAACCCCTCAGCCCCCTCCCCCATTTTATTATTTTCTGGTTCAGCCCACAGCTATTTGGTTTGATTTCTCCACTTCGAGTCCAGAGACTTTATAAAAGCGTGATCTAGTTGCTGGAGCGCTAAGGTTCTTTGCAGTATCCAATCCGTTATATACTCATGCAAACAGGAATTTCTACTTAACCCGTTTGCCCTTTCGAGTAATGTAAGAGACACACCCTTCTTTCTGAAGATAATGCTTTTTGTTTTTCAAGTGTAAACAAATTTAAAATGTTCGATGTAGTTTTCAGAGTATACACCCCCAGGAGGTTCTGCTATTTCTTGGGACAGAGTTGGTTGTATGGTTCTGGCAGAGAATCACTGCTTTAAGGATGGGTCTGTATTATTTTAAAGATAAACCCCGTCATACAGCTTTAGTCTCTGTCCTTGGATCAGTTTGTTTGAGGAGCAATCACCCATCATTGGATATGGAGCAACTTCACTCCGGAGAACTGCAGTATCCACAGTGGGTGGCCACCTGAAAGGGCCACCTCTGCTGTAATCGCTCCAGGGGATGACGTGCAGAGGTCGAGCATAGCGAGAACTCTGAGCTTTCCTGCTGAAGCTTGCGATTCCAATCCTACAGGATGCAGTGCTCACTGCAGGGCCCAGCCCGGTGGACTGCGAGGAGGAAAGCATTCACTGCATCTGGAAGGCTCTTGTTCTCAGCCTTTCAGATTCTTTTCTGGGTGAAGGGAGGAGCACGGCCTCATGGGTGTTAGGTTTCTGGGTTCATTTCCCAGCTTTGCCTGTGATTCATATTTTGGACCTTAGGGGAATAATACTGGTTTTAATCCAAGTCGCTTGAAAGTAATTTAAACCCTACCTCTTTCACACTGCTCCCAAAACATCCACATTTCTTTCTTTCGTTATCAGGTAACCAGCTGTAGCTGTGTAGGTTTTAGATCCAAAGTGATGTTGTGGGCCTACAAGAGATTTTTAACTGATTGATTGAATTAATCATGTTTGTTCATTGCAGTCGCATTTGAGGGTTTTGAAAACCTGCACAATAGAAAACTCTTCTGAAAGGTTAGACATGTTTTAGAGCTGTAAGCCTGGTTGGGATCAGCATCACCGCCACTGAGAGACTGGCAGAGTTCATCTTTCAGAGGTTCAGGGTTTGTTGTTGTTGCTTTGTTCTTTTTAATCATCTCAACATCCTCACTTTCTAAATCTAGTGTTTTAGGAGTTCCTGCATTTGTTCATCATGAGGAAAAAAGGGACAGCTTGTTGGTTAGATTGACGTTCTTAACTAGATCAGATTTCTTACCATCAGATTTGAAGTTTTCAATCTGACCATATTTTTTCTAGCTTTAAAGTAGTTCTGGTTTATATCTAGATGTCTCCCTAAAGCCTCATGCAATCTTCAGGGGCCTTTTGGAAGGTGATTGGATTATGGGGGCATAGAGCTGACTTACTGTTAGGACACGGGACATGGTGGAAGAGGTGGGTCACTGTAGGCCTGACCCAGAAGGTTATGTCTCCCTTCTCGGCTCCTCCCTGAACTCTCTGCTTCTTGGCTGCCCTAACGTGAAGCTGCTTTTCCTCCACGTGCCCTCTGCCATGCCATCCATTCTACCCTGGAGCCAGGGGACTATGGAGTGACATGAGCCAAAATAAACCTCTTCTTCCTTAAGCTGTGGGTGTCGTGTATTTCCTCTTAGCAGTGAGGGAAGTAACTAAGACAACTGTAACCAAAAATGAGCTTGGGATCTTAGCTGTGAGTCTCAATAACAAAAACTCTTTCAGTGCCATTTATGTACCAAGCACTGTTTTAGATCTTGAGGGAACATCAGCTTGTTTTGAACACTTCATAGGAGAAGATGAAAGCTATGGTCCTTCTCTTCTAAAAGTAGTTTTGTGCACATACATGAAAAATTTTCATATGCTATTGTGGGAGCTTCTATTCTCCAGAAGACCACTTACACACCTCATGTTAAGAAGCTGCTCTAGGGCTCAGAATCCCTTGCAGGGAGATAGCCTCTAAAATAAATGCAGACCACATGTAGGCTTCAGGAAGGGTACACAAAAGTACCGTTTTGTTTTCTTCTTTCCATTAATTCTGTTTAAGTCTGACTTTCCTGTGATGCTGTTTTATGAATGTTAGTGTCAAACATCTAGTTGTATTCTCTACATGTTTCCAATTTAAATTACTCTGTAGAGGTAGGTCAGAGTTGAGACTTTGATTTACATTGAAGAACAAAGTACGCGTGCAATTTGGAGAGTTTGTAATTCTATGACTTTTGTGGTGTTCCATCATGTTAGTACAACTCTAGGAGTTGAGCAGAATTAGGCTGTATGGGAAACGGAACAAAGCACTGAAATGAAATGATTATTGGAGTTCCTTTTCCATCTACCCCTGGGGTCCATTTATAACAGATGTCTTTTTTCTCTGTTGTTTCTTCCATCCTTCCTTCCCCTAACTAGGTACTTGTGTTTTATAACATTGGATGAAGGATTTAGAAGCCAGACCAAATATTTTCTCCTATGATTACTCTGTGGATAATATCCCACATGCTGTTTGCAAACTATAGCAAACTGTTCCTCCAAGTGAGTTCAGGGTCAGGTAACTTTTTTGAGCAGTATATTTGTGTTTCGTTCTCTTTTGAGCTCACAGATTTTACTTTCTGTGGTTCTCTTGTCGAGCACATTTCCTATGTGCAAAATAAATAAAATCTCTTGAAATGTAGTTGCGTTTCATCTTATGTGTGAGCAACACCTTTTAGCTCACATTTTTCTCTAATGCTCTTCCAAGCTCTTAGTGAGACCCTGAGGAAGAAAATGAGCTGGAGTTTGGAACTCCACTTTTAAGCCTTATGACTTGCCCTTTTCTCTTGTCTATGGCAGACGACCCATTTGACCTGCTTGGTTGGAAGGTGTAGTTTCCAGTGGAAATCTCCTTACACTCGAGGGAGAGAGGAGCCACTGGATTTGGGTTTCTGGGTAAAAGAGGTAGAGCCCGACTATCCTTCCTAAAGAGGAGCTGGGGAAATGGAACCAGATTCTAGAGAAATGCTGTTCTCCTTCCTTCTTTTACAAGATTATGGCCATGCAGTAAGGAGAAGGTAGATTAAAGGACTTTGACTCCTTTTCTCTTGGGAGGTCACAAGATCAGTAGATGACCATTGGCTCTGAAGAGCTGTTTTTTCACCGTCTTCTGAAGAACACCATGCACTGGCCAGTCTCCTCTTTGGTCATTGTGGTCTGTCGTGCAACTACAGGCCATTGCCTTTTCCTCCTGGTCATCTCCAGCTCTTTCCCCAGTGTCCAGCATCATGGGTAGCTCTGGGAACCTTTTATAGATCTCTAGACTGAGAGGATCTCTTCTCTCCTCCGTTTGTATTTATTCAGAAAGGGGAGTATAAGATAGACCTTGGTTTGACTCTCAGCTCTGCTGTATGACCTGACAGAATTAATTTCCTGGAGCTGGGCATGATGATGCGTACCTGTAATCCCAGCACTCCGGATGCTGAGGCAGGAGGATCACTGAGTTCGAGGCCAGCTTGGACTACAGAATGCGTGCAAGGCAACCCTGATCTGTATATAGTGAGACCCTGCCTGAAAAAAAAAATCAATTTCCTCATGTATAAAAGAGGAGTAATAATGTGCAACTTTGTAGACTATTTTGCACAACACTGGCTATAGAAAGCTCCTATTAAAGTGTTTAAGTAGCAACAAAAATAATAAGATTATTATTAATAAAACTTTAATAAATGTTGGGAACATAGTATTGGTTAGTGGGATTGCTTATGTGGTCCACAGCCACTAGTCTATATACATAGTTGTTATCACTGGCCATCTTGGTGTTGAAGTGGTTTCCAGGAATAGTCTTCCATACT